>JAUTYZ010738709.1:1199-12003 GCA_032273725.1 Panulirus interruptus | reverse complement strand
CGTCGTAGAATGGGATTACTATCTGTCTTAATCCATACACCAGCCATGGCATTGTCAAATATCTCATTTTGCTCAAGGAGTCCTAAACCCCCATTATATACTAGAACACCCCCATTCTGTCCACCCCAGATCTTGTTCCGACGGATGATTGGGTTGCTTCCAGTCCTTGAAAAGAGGAATAATGGGTGTTACATAGCACAAATTAAAAACCTTTCTAAGTCTCAGACCCTCGTACTGAACCTCACATACTTCATGAATCAAGACTAAAAAGAAATAAGTAGAGCAAGGTGATAAAACTAGGCATATAAGGAAAACATTTCATATATGAATAATTTCTGTTGGCACTAATGTATCCTTTCTAAAGACATCTGTACAACAGATCATGTGGCTAGTCCTGCTCCCACTATTTGACTTTGATCTTTGGCCAAATTCAAAGTTCACTTTAATGGTCTAGCTCATTCAACTCGGCTCTTTCCCATAGTTTCTCTATCACTTTCCTGCATTTCTATGTTCAGCTACATAATCATTTCAATATTTCTAATTTCTCATTTGATTTTCACCTAAATTAATTTTTCTTCTCGTGCCAAAATTTGGATGAGGAATGAACACAGTACACACAATAATGAGAGAATGATGTAACATTATATATTGATAAGAGAAGAGAACAATGTATCATTATATACTGTTGCAATCCAAAGAAACACTGATAAAAAGGATAAATCTTCAGATAGTGATAAAAAAGACTACAAATAGGACCATTTAAAGTGTAGTTCACCACATGATACGCATCAACTCAGGAAGTGGGGTCTAGGCATAAGAATGGTTACATTTCTTACAACACACTGAACTATGCACCTACCATAACTTTATACCACTGAAAAAATTGGCAAAAACTGTCCTGTACTGTGATTTAATGTCCCACATATATGACTTTAAGTTATCAATGCCAAATACACAAATTTAGTGTTACCAATCAAGTGAAGATTCCATGAGAAGCATAACTGAAAGAACTTACCTGATTTGTACACCTGAGTATAAATGGTTGAAAATATCATTGTCTTCTAATAGTCCATGGCCGTTGTCATAAAAATAAACTCCCACCTGCTTCCCAGAATGAATTCGGTTTCTTCGTAGTGTAGGCGTGCTCCCTAGAAAAAGAGAAATATATAAAAAAAAATTGGCCTCAGTTAAATATCAAGTCCCTGGATAAAAATGCTATATAACTCATGTATTTTACCTATCAACAAACCTTCTTATGAAAGACATTAAATAGTTCAGCAAAGTTATGTCCAGCACAGCATCCAGTGCTGCAAATGTTCCAGCTACCTTACTCCTACTTAACAAGGACCTACTGCTTATTACTAAAATGTTAATTTCCTTTAGATATAATGAAAAGAGAAGAAATGCTAATATTAGCATGGAAGTTAAAGTTTCACTTTAACACACTGAGAGTAAATTGAGGATGTGTGTAAGTAAACCATGAGGTTACATATGTATTTGAAACTCCCGAAAGAACTGGAACAACCAAGTTAAATGGAAACTCCCGAAAGAACTGGAACAACCAAGTTAAATGGAAACTAAGAGAGATAATACAAGATATCAATCATCTCTGAAGGTCCATATGTTAAGAGCATATGTTGCATTCCAACTGTGAATGAAGCTAAATATAACAGTTGATGAGAGAAATGGCAACATCTTCATTCTTTGGAAGGCAGCCCTTCCAGGGTTGAATAAGGACAACTAGTATTCTTCATTCTATAAAAGAAGGCTCTGTATGAAATGCTAATTCTTCTATAGGGACATGTTTATTTGAAGCAGTTAAGCAAAGTGAACACATAATACCACTAATATCCCAAAACTTGGTGTATATCTCTATCTATCTATCTATATCTCTGATGCCCATTCCTTCTGGGAACTCCAATCAAAGGGGTGGCTATGGCAAAAGAGTCTCCACTTATCCCTGTCCTTACATGCTCAGCATTGTATGAGCTATTGCAGATAATTCTCAGTCCTCCCTCACCTGTGGTAATCCAGACCCCAGCAAGTGTGTTGGCATATACTTCATTACATTCTATGAGCCCCTGGCCCTTTTCATGAACGTAGATTCCTCCATGCTGACCATCATGGATCTTGTTGTGCCGTACGATTGGATCACTGTTGGTGCGGATCTGGATACCAGCTAATGCATTACCTGTATAAAACAAAGTAAATGTACAGAATTTCATATATAAGTATTTAGTGTACAAAGACACATGTAAGTGTATATAGAGGTATATATATGAATAACAATTTCATAACCTGGGGACCCCTTTTATGGGCCTCTTGTAACCTCAAGGTTGTGCTCCAATCAGATGCAGGGAAATGATGGACTCCTTTGGAGCAAGAAGCACCTTGATGAGATTACTCCTTTTCATCCATTGATGATGATACAGCCTCAGTAAAGGAAACTTTTCAACTGCGATGTAACCACAGGAGGCAACCTTGTAACACCTAAATAAAAGTATATAGGTGTTTCTGGATTCTGCCAGTATGTGGTTCACCTATGAGCGAGAGGTAACCATAGGTATGGCTGTATTATCATAACTGGAGTCTTGTTAAGGACCTTCTTGCTCCATATTCCTGCATGGAGTGCAGCCAAGAAGTTGCAGGATTCCCATAAGAGGAGTTTAAAGGTATTACATAATAATGACATGAATATACATACAACTTTATACTATATAGTATATGTATGTTCTTTTATTGTTATACTGGCTCATCATACTGCAGGCTCCTCATGCCCTAGATGCAACTTTCACAATGAATGTTCACTCCTCAGTTGTCCTACACTTACCCCACAAAAACACACTGCATCACCATATATCTTGACCTATGGTCCTACAAGTGGACATGGATAGTTCCTGTGCACTGCTGGAGTCCTATAAATGGGTTCTAGGGCAAAAGAGTAACGTATATTATTACTGACTCTATTCCCATTTCCATGGGGTGGATCAAGAGCAAAAAGGAACAACCTTTTACCGTTTGTTGGAATATATTTTCAGGATCTGGGGCTTCCAATCCCAATGGTAAGCAAAGGAGGATTCCTAACTCCAAGCTTATGCAATGCCATATACTATACACCTGAACCTCTGAGCTTCTCTCCCAAGTGTAATTCAAACTACTTTACCATCACTGATTTCATTATTTTCACACCTAGCACCCTTCTCTTCCTTACTTAGGTAGCATTGTAAACAAACAATGACCTCCTTCACACACATTTCAATCAATTTATTTCATGCATAATTTCTTCTTTATTCTTTCATACTTGATCACTGTTTCCCACGTTAACAAGGTAGTGCCAAGAACATTAGGCCGCATATGCTCACATCCATTCTCTATTTGTCATGTGTAATGCACCAAAACCACAGCTCCCTATCCACAACCAGGCCCCACAGACCTTTCCATGGTTTACCCTGGACACTTCACATGCCCTGGTTCAGTCCATTGACTCCATGTCAATCCCAGTATACTATATCGTTCCAATTCACTCTATTCTGACTCTATCCTGTGCATGCCTTTCACCCTCCTGCATGATCAGACTCCGATCGCTCAAAATCTTTTTCACTTCATCCTTTCATATCCAATTTGGTCTCCCTGTTCTCCTTGTCCCCTCCACTTGACACATATATCCTCTTTGTCAACCTTTCCTCACTCATTCTCTCCACATGTCTAAAAGTATATAAAACTACAAGAATCTAAATGTAGGCTGTAACAGCAAATCCTGAGGATTGCCAGAAGGCCCCTCACACTGTTATAAGTGAAAAAAGAAAGTAAAAATCCAGGTAGAACATTGAAGAGAAGTCTTTAATTGCATCAAAAAAGTTTTAAGTAGAAGAAACAAAGGATTTATCAGGGAGGTGCCTTTTTGAAAATGCAAGAAAGTAACAACTGGTGTCCTGCAGGGTTTAGGTTTAGGAATGCTGCAATTTCTAATTTGCTAGAGGGACCTGAATCATTCCTGAATGTGCTTGATATTAACTTCTGATACCCAGAAGTCATGAAAATAATGATAAGTAATAATGAGGAGTTTTCCCTCTAAAGCTCTGACACCTGTTCTTGAATGCCACCTCGCGGGAAATGACGAATATGTACGAAAAAAATAATAAAAGAATGAAATAGCTACAAAACAAAAAGTTTTGTAACTGTTAAATACTTATCATCACATAAAGTACCTTGCAAGAACCAGGAGCTTGTGAAGATCATTTGCTGTAATGCCATTCTCATCCTTTCGGCTGTGAACAAAGTCATCCTGCACCATCTGAAAATACAAAGTGTGAGTATCAACAGCTCCTCACTATAATCAGCTTCATATACACTACATACAAGTTTCATTCTTATGGTAGCTAAAGCAATATGTAAAATCTTTTTCTACAATATACAAATATTCAAAAAAATATTCTTGAGTTAACCTTTTGCATCTCATCTGCGAGATTGTAGTCCATCAGCCGAGCAATAGTGAGGTACAAACGGATCCTTTGCTGCACATCTGGGGTCAACTTGGACCTGATATTTCTAAATGCTGCAGATACATCAGAATGCTTGGGGTCAAGTCTTACTTCAGCATCACTGCAAGATTTCAATTTATCTAAAACCTTATCAAATGGCACACAGAGCAGTAAACAGTATGAAAATAAAAAATAAGGTGCTCCTATCCACTATCATACATCAATTTTTATTACAATCAAAGACTGCCAGTCCCTTGAATATATTCTTTAGATATTATCTTCAGAACATCTCTGGATTTTCATCCAACCTGCACCTGCATTGCACAAAAACTTCAACTTTCTGCATGTTGTATGTGGGAAATGACTCCTCTTCAGTAAAATGATATCCTCTGTATTCTCCCTCCTAATGTCTCACTAAATCACTTGCATCCTAAATTCTCTCTGTTATCACCCCCAACCTCAATTATGAACTTATCCCTCTATAATCTTCATGATTACCTTCAGAGCTCTTACTTTTAATTTAATTCTTGTTCCAGTGTGCAATCTTTCATGCATACCCTTTTGATTTCTAATGTTATATGATCTACTCTTCAATCTATAAAATGAATAATCTTTTTAAATGCTCCATTATTACTTCAGATTCAAAGACCCTCAGCTACTTATTTCTACTTTCATTTAATGTGATAAAAATCAGAGTTTAGTATCACCTATTCAAGCAAACCCCTGCTATTAAGTTAACCTTGAATGTATATTCAATAACTATTCCTGATATAATTCATATCAGGAACGCCATTTATATTCTCTCCTCTTTTTCACAAAATTTTAATTATTTTTCTCAAATCTGATGTCATTTTCATTAAACTGCAAAATGAACGATCTTGAAGAGATGTTTTTTTTCTTTCCTCTTCACTCTGCTTTTACACACCTTACAATCCTTTCTCTGTCTTTACCTCTCACCTTTCCATTTATCTCAATCATTTCTTTCCCCACCTATTCCTAGTCCTTTCTTTCTTCCTACTCTATTTCTAGCCCCTTTGCCTCTCTTTCTAACACCCTACTCTCTCTCTAATCCCTCAGTCTCTTTCTAATAACTTGCTCTCTGTTTAACTTTTCTATATCCCTCAATAACTCTCCTTACCTCTCTATTCTTCTTTCATAAAGTCTTTTCCTCTCATTTTTACTTGTTATGCTCCTTGTCCCATTTTTTCTTATCTTTAAATAAATCAATTTAATCCATTCCTACTACTGCTCCCTCTAATGCTCTTTTAAAGCTTTGCCAACCAATTTCCTAAGGATAGTAAATATACATAATCACCTTATTTTAAGTCTAGGAACAGTGTATGACGTGCAGCTAAACAAATGAAAATGGTAATCAAAGGCAGATAAACATTTCTATCAAATAAAGTAAAGCATGCAAACATGAAACATCAGAATATAATCATTACCTACTGATCATGGCCCTCCCTTCCGAGAGAATGAGAACTGGAATGTTAGTTTGTTGTTCAATTTGATGATACTGAAAATCATAGTCAGCCTTCTGCCAATTGATAATGTTTCCTAGAGCAGTCAGATTCTGGACTCCTTTAGTATCAAGCTGACCAGCTGTGAGGGCTGTCTCATCAAGAATAAGATGTGTGTGCGGGCTTAACTGAAGCAATCCACTTATCAATCGGTTTGCTTGATAGTCCTACTGGGGCAAAGAAAATTTTTTATACAAATATCTGATGACAATTTTGTTCAACAGCCAACTACTTGAGTAAATTCTTTAACAAATCTTTGCTTCTTATGAAAAAAGTGATGGACAAGCAGGCAACCAACCACTTCTTAACCTTTAGTACCTCACCCTTAACATGTCACTGGCACAGGGCAACTCTAGCATGCACCTGGTAATATGATCCCAAGCTGATCCATATGGTAAGAGTAAACTCCCAGTTTAAACCCTCAAACTAACTCAAAAAATTTCTCCAACGCACATGATTGACAATCATTCCCCTGACATCACTGCCTAAAATGTAACTATTTTTCAAAAATTCACCCACTATATTTGCCTATCTTTTTCACATTCTACCACTTCTCCTCATGCCTTTATCCATAATACGTAAGACTTTCTTTGTTATATTCTGTGAAGAACACTAATAAAAGTGATGAACTTATCTCATTTTTCTAAGAATCACTTACCTTTTTTGGAATGAAATTAGTGGTGTTCATATTACTTAGAGTCATGGAGAAGAAGTGCGACTGGGTGACCAAGCTGCTGATCAGCTCGTACAGCAAAGTTGTGTACTGCTGGTCTTGTAAAGACTTATTCACACCAGAGATATTCATGCTGTACTTTCCAAGAGCAATTACATCCTGTGAAGCCCCAGATAAACAAAACATCAGTCTGTTACTCAGAAATTTAACAAAACTATTAAACCCAACAACATAGCATTAGAAAAAACGAGTTCCAACTTCCTCAGTTTAAACTTAATGTCTCAGGAAACAAAGATTTCTAACAAATGTGTCAGTCAATATGACATCGATTACAAAACAGGCTTTGAAAATCCAAGAATAATCATCTTTGAACAGATATAGAGAGAACTGAAGATACCATAGAGTTCTAGTTCTTATTCAGGTTATATTTGGACATGGTTCACGTGACAGATGGGAGGATGGTAGTAAAGGAAACACTAGCTGAAGCTGCTAGTTTCCTGTGCTACTGTACTCCCATATATTAGGAAGAAATGGAAACCACATCAGAGAAAATTTTCTTCACTTTCAATCTCTTTCCCTGTTGGTCATTTATAAGGTGTCACAACTGTATTGTTGATTGTTCCATGATTCATTAGTATAAAATTGTCTTTGTTGAGTTCCATTAAGTTATCTTCTGCCCCCTTGCATCTCAGTGTTTTTGTATATCCTTTCTCTTTCGATTCTACTATTCTAATAGCAATGGTGCCATCTGCAAAAGATCTGACTACACTTTCTTCCACATCTTTGTCTGAACATTATATTATTATCAGTTCTTTTAATACATATTCGCCATTTCCCGTGTTAGTGAGGTAGTGTCAAGAACAGATGACTGAGCCTTAGAAGGAAAAATCCTCACTTGGCCCCTTTCTCTATTACTTCTTTTGGAAAAGTAATACAGGAGGGGAGGATTTCTGGTCACTCGCTCCCACCCCTTTTAGTCGCCCTCTAAGACACACAGGGAATACGTGGGCAGTATTCTTTTTCCCCTATCCCCAGGGACAAAGATGATTCTAGTTAATACAACCCCATGTAGCAAACCTGATAATACATCTCTATCAGGTATAGTTCTGCTTGCCACTACCCTGAGTTTCCTGTTTGTATAAAAACCCTTGATCCATCTTCATAGTTTACCTTTTGTCTTTTTTTTTTCATTGCTTTCTCATACAAAATTTGATATTTTCTTTATCAAATGCCTTAGCAAAGTTAAGAAAAACAACATCCATTCTTATTTCTTGCAAAAGTTTCATATATTTCTTTGTAGTGACCTAATATCCGAGTTTGTGTACTTTTACCTGAAACAAATCCATGCTTACTTTCGCCGATATCTTTTGGTCAGGTGTTTCAAGTTCTTTGTTTTCATCCATTCATGGCACTACGTCACTAAAGCAGGAAGCAGTGAACAAACATGAAAAATCTGTTTCTTATACAACACTTGCTTTGGTATTTATTTCTTTGCCTTTAAAACCACTGCACTGAGAGGGAGAGAGACAAAGAATATATGCCAGAACAATACACATAAAAGATTCTGCTCTAAAACTACAAAAAACATTACTCAAATAACATTTTCCCTCTGAACCTAAGGACATACTTACACTGAAGTACGCAAAACACGTGCCTTCCCTGTCTCTAATGTTGTCTTAACTGAAAAAATACCTCTATAATACCTCACCTTTCTCAAATACACGGAAGACACCAGATGGCAGATCATTAGTTCAGCAGCAAGTGCATCTCCAAGAAAAGCCTCTTGCAACACTTGACAGAGCATTTCTCGAGTTTCTCGCATGTTCTGTGTTGCTGAGAGTACCTTACTACAACTTAGATCAGTTGGAAGAAGCGGATTTGTGTGAGACACTTTCTGGGCTGTAAGAACATGCAATCTGCAAATAAAAAATCAACATTCAGATTCACTTGCACAATCACTTTTGATAAATGCTGCCCAAGTCATCATTTGGAAGTGCCTCTGCATAAATCTTATTACTCTCCACATGAAATAGCGCATCTTGTAAGTATCAACTTATACAGAGAGCATTTACATAGGACAGAGGGTGTATATATCTGTCACCAGATTACTAATCCTGGATTTGAACAATACTTGACAGTCACTTCATAAATCATAAATGTTTTGGAAGGATGTGAATAGCGTGAGGATACCAAAAGAACAAACTGGAGCAACAGTGAGAGAAGCAGATGGGGAAGTGGTAACAGGCAAAGAAAAGGTGAAAAAGAGTTGGAAAAGGCATTATGAAGGACTGCTGAATGTGTTGAATGATAGGGTGGATAGACAGATATATAGATAGATAGGGTAGCAGATATGGTGTGTTCAGGCTGAAGTGGCTTGTGGAGTGAGAGTGTCCTGTTGAAAGTTTGGTGAAAAGACAGGAGGTAGTGAAACCCTTGCATAAGATATTTGGCAAAGTGGAATGAGTGGATAGGTTTGCACATGAGTTTCTCAAGAAAGGGGTGAAAGGACTGTTAACTGGCTTGGACCATTCAATGTTTGTATCGTCCAAGGTGAGGTCCCTGAGGAATGGCAGAATGCATATATGGTGCACTTATATAATGACAATGGGGATAAAACTAAAAGCTCAAATCTCAGACATATAAATCTACTGAAAATACATGGTAATGTGCAAAGGAGAGAGGTAACTGAGTGGATGGTGACATGCACAGAATATCTGACTGGGGAGGAGCAGTGTGACCTCAGGAGTAGTAGTGAATGTGCAAACCAGGTATTTGCTTTGAGGAATTTGTGAAAGAAATACTTTGAGAAAGCGAGAACTATATGGCACTTATGAATCTAGGGACAGTATATGAGAGGGTTGATGAGAGAATTCTTGTGGAAGTTATTTCAAATAGTGGGTGACTGAAGAGTTACTAAATGCAATCAAGAATTTCTACCAATAGAGAAAGGCATTTGTGGGAGCAGAAACAGTGGAGGATGAATTGTTCTCTGTGAAAGTGGGTATGATTATTAATACTACAACCCTTGAGCCCCTTTTATGGGACTCCTGAAATTTCAAAGATGCACTCCAAGCAGGAGTAGGGAAATTATGGACCCCTCTAGAATGAGAAGTTCCAGTGATGATACAGCCTCACCTGAATTGATTTTTTGCACATGGTGTTGCCACTTGCAAGCAGTTTGATAATTCCTCTGTATAGTATATTGAATTCTATAAAAAAAATTGAAAATCACATGGGGAAAAGTTTTGGACAAATTCAGGAAAACTTACAATGTCAAATCTTCACAAAAAAAAAAGTGCCAAGGATATGCTTAATAACTAATTGAGGCCAGCATTTAATCAATGACTATAACCAATCAAACATCCTTCATATCATGAATATGTATTGCAGACTAACATCCTAGCCAGAGAGACTGGTCACTTTAGTCAAGAAATTCTGACACAAAATTAGTTCTGCACATACCATGGCAAACAAATGTAATTCAATGCATGGCTGGTGACAGAAGAAAGGAATGGGAGGTAAATTGTCTAATATCAAATGAATGTGCAAGTGAAGAGGGTGATATGTAAAATGGCAGTCAGGAAAACCTACATGAATATGAAACCCTGCAATCATGCCTGTTTACACTATTGCACTAAATCATAAAGACAAAGAAGATTTATGAGACAGATTCAGAGGCCAGCATCTAACCTTGGTACAAGAGAAGGTGGGAGATTATGCGCAGCTTCTTCCTCCAAGTCCATTGCTAATGAATCCCCCTCCTCATGATCAGTGCCCCTTGATGACAATGTAGGATCAACAGACAGTATACCAACCACTTCAATAATTTCATTTAAGGAAAAGTTCAGGTCATCGTATATCTGGAAATGACAAAAGAAAAAGATCTATAATACATGGTGTCCTCTTATTTAGTAGTCATGGATATTGACTAAATCCATTATACTAAGGAGGAAAGAATTTCTTCAGTTCATTAATACTGAATTCCCTTCAAAATTGTTTTATTTTTAACTGTAACATCTTAATAACTTGAGAAAGGATTTCATATACAACAATGTCCTGCTGAAATATTAAAAATTCTTTATCTCTACTTACCAATCTATTTATCAGTTCAGTTCAGTTTCAATACTTTA
>JAUTYZ010738601.1:0-10880 GCA_032273725.1 Panulirus interruptus | reverse complement strand
ACCTTGTTACCATTTTCCTTTTTTTCTTTTTTTCTCCAAAGGTCCTTTTTTCTGGTGTATAGAGTGGCTTGCTATTCAGGCCTGAGTGGATGTTCTTCTGCACCGGTGACGTTGCGATCCCTGAGGTTTGTTAAGAGCGAGGGCAACATACAGTTTGTGATGTTTGGATCGACACAGACGCCAGGGGAAAGCTATGATAGATTGGATTCCTCGCTGTAAGTTTTCGAATTTCTGTTCCGTTCGCTCCTGTTATCAAATACGATTTTTATGTCGTATACTACGAGGAAAGGACGTTTTTTTACGGGACGTTTTTTTTTACGATCCTTACATTGCGTAATCTTGGGGGAACACGTATGCATGAATGTTTTAATGATTTTTACATATAGGATATATCTCACTTCCAAGTGAAAATACGGGGTTCGTTGTTCCTCGGGCCATATTATGGACGTTATATATCCCTTAACTTAACGGGTGAATCATCCATTAATTTTATATATTAAACCTCGTTAGAAATATACACGATCTTAGGTATAAACAGTAAAATAAGAACACCCCAACCCATAGCTTTTTACATAAAAGTATAGTTCCGTAACCATTTCAACTGGAATTGGGGTAAGACTTAATTCCATACTCTGATGGCTATTTTAAATTGGGTTTAGTTTCTTGGGCTGGTGGTGTCTTCGATTTACATTCCTTGTTTTTACCCCTAATTTCCCTCAGCTTCAACACACTGCACTTTTTGTGTAGAACACTTTATTGAATGAGATCACAGTACACCTATAATACTCAATAAGCAGAACAGTTCCATCAATATGGCATGTTGATTTCCACAAGTTGAATTCGCCACACTCCGAAAGGTTAACAAACACCCTATAGAGTTAATTATAATGCAAGTTCTAAGGCAGGTTTACCAGAAGTGGGCAAAAGTCTGAAAATGAGGGGATATGTGGGGTTTGATAATGTAAAACAGAGAAACAGGTAATTGTCTAAATTAGCTCCTCAGCACTATTAGCTTTAAATAATGAGTGATTTTGTTCAGCAATGCTAGTGTAGTGTTTAGAGAATACAGGAACAGGTTTGGAGCATGATGTGATACCAATATCAAGTAAGGCAATAGTAGTGAAGGTTATTTACATATAGTAGAAAAAAATTGTAGATGAATCCAGTGAATTTTAAAAGGATTAATAAGACTTGTTGCCTTATTAGGATTGGTAAGCGTGAATGTGGGTATAGCCCTGTTTTATAGTTATTTCCATCAAAATGTGAAGTTGATATAACATTTATTATGGCAAGTAACAGGAAATGTCACTAGCAATTATTGTATTATAGTTATATGAAAGCAAGGCTACTAATGTGAGGCCAGACCAAAGGGCATTTCTCAGAATCCTTCATTTGTGGTGTCATATTGTTTCACACAAAAAATGGTAAGATAATTTTTTTACCATGCATACATCGGGAAAAATTTGGAGTTAATTAATGTATGGGTACTTGGTAGGTAAAGCATATGTAAAAAAATAACCAAATCTATTAAAACCTCGCCTAACCTCCCCTAGTAGCCAAGCTATATAGTAGAAATATGCTAGTATTAAAGTGGTCTTCTGCTAGGGATTGCATGGAATGGCTGCACGTGGAAAGGTTGGGTGATGACAAATGGTTGCTTGGTCTATCGTTTGTGTTAACATTTGTTGACAGTTAGCACCATGCTCAATCATATGTGTAAATGATACATCTTGACAAGACATTAAACATGAAGATAGATCTTGACTACTAAGGAAGTTAGGGAATCTTAACTATTAAGGTGGTTAGGCAAGGTTTTCATAGGTTATGTTGATTTTTTACATGTTCATATACTTTTGCATTAATCAACCCCACATTTACCATGATTTTCATAACCCCTACCACTGCCATTTTATTTGATATCAAAGAGTAAACTAAAATGCTCTGAATCACACTTCACAACTTTAATTATATTCCATATATTCAACACTAGCTTTGGGAACAAAATCATTCTGTATCAAAAGCTATTTTTGATATGAGGGTAAACTGATAAGTTACCCAGTTTTAACTGACCTAAGTCCACTAGGGTTGCAGGGAGGCTTCATACCCATCGTAACTCTCAACTTCTCTGAATGATTGAACTCATGAAATTATATTTGTGTGTCTGCCGGTACTTGTAAAGTAACGGTAAGTTTATGTAACAACTTATGGTATGTTTCCAGCAATATTGGAGAATTATTTCAAGCATCCTGATAGTTGGCTGCTTTTGTGCCTTTGCCATTAGCTAACCACATATTACTTAGCATGCTACTGGATCACATAATTACTTTATAGTTCTTTGAAACTTAAAGGTTAGCTCCTTTGATATCTGTTTTTTCCCCTACGCCTCGAAGCTTTGGAACTCTACCCCCTCATGTCTTTCCAAACAAGTATGATGTAGCTCCTTTTGGAAAGTTTTTTTTTAATTTACTCCAAAACTCTTAAAATATCTTTCCTCTTTTATTTACCTTCTTTTTAGCTGTCTTTACATTTCATTTAAGGCCAGTCCTCAATGTGGACTTTTGTTAAGGAATAGAGCCTTCACTATTAAACAAAATCTGTTCACTAGTAATAAGAAAAGAAGAGAAAGTATTCTCCCTCATGCCAAAAGCAAAACAGACAACACTCTGTCTGCTCTCTATATATATGAAATAATATACAAGCAATACCAACTTTTTAATGAACATTCATATGGACCAAGAAAGCACATATTATGGGCAAAAGACACTGTCAGTCTGTAACAATAAAACTCAGCATGTACAATACCTTATAGACAATTTTCATGTTAGTTTTTGGGTCATATATCTCATCATGATGAGTTGTGGGTGGAGCAGTGATGCGGCGCTGCTGCAACAAGGCTGTGATCTGTTCAAGTTGTCTCTCTTGAACTGGTTGCAGAGCCTGAAAAGTGTTGCCCTGTAAAATAATAGTAAAGAATATTGATTCTGAGGCCTGGGCTATCCATTTCAGATCCTAGACAGCATGCAAGGATCCAATTGCTGCAAAGTACCTTTAACTGTAACACCTATTCAAGGAGCACCTTAATTAAATGATATTATCAAGCTAAATGAGTGGCATGATAATGAGAATTTTCATGAAACACAGAGAGCTACTGATGGAAATGTTTAATGTTCACATAAGAAGCAAAACTGAATATTTCTGCTCTGTATGGTCAAAAGTCAAACACATGAAAATAAGAGATAATTCAGAAACAGTTCACAAGCAAAACTGACAGCCTAGAGCACATGAATTTTCATGAGAGGTTGAGAGCGCTTGAATTTTCCAGCCTTTATTATAAAGAAGGAGGGAAAGACACATGGGTGGCAGCAAACAGAAGGCATTAAAAAAAAGTGTTTGAAATCTAAATTCATCTCAAAAAGTTAGAGAGACTATTTAAAACAATACCAGGAGAAAAAAGAAACTTACTTGAGCAACTACAGAAACATTCAAAAGAAAGCTATATATATTGTTGAGATCAATCTCTAATGAAACTCCAACTGACAACCATGCACGAGGTGTGGTTGCAGAGAGTACTTGTACACAGTAATTAAAAAATCAAGACATGCATTGAGTGCCACATGCTAGCCCTGTCATTTTGGCAAAATCACATTGTGGGTACTCACAGGTAGATCAGTATATCCTCAACTCCAATCCCACTTACATTAAGTGGATCAAGTGCATACAGCTTCTTAGCAAATACATAAATATCCTAAACCCATATCCAGTGTGCTAAAATGATACAGGGACTTACATACTGAGTGAGACTAAAGTCTCAAGTCAGATACACCTCTACTGCCAAACACAAAATAAAATAAAAGTCATTCCTCTATCACCCTCATCTGAAATACTATTTTCCCTATATACTAGAATCAATTGGGCATACTCATCAGAAAGTTTTAACACTCTTTCTGGAAAAGAACACAACACAACAAGAAATTCGGCACTGGAGTTCACTAATTATGGAGACTCTATTGCTGTGGCCACCCTTTTGAGGGAGTTCCAATTGGAATGGGTGTCAGAGATATAGATAGATGTCAGCATGGTTGTGAGCTTATTTCTACCATGTAACTGTCATCATGGGGCCCAAATAAAACTTCATCAGCATCACTATGTCCCTGTATATCATCAATTTCCATCAAACATGCATCATATTTCTTCCCCCGTAGCTGTGCGTTTATAACTGTGGCTGCCAGACACAGATATCACTATCGTGGCTGCCAGATGTGCACTCTGATAGTCCTTGTATCAGTGTTTCTAGGGCAACTGACAGCTGTGAAATTTCTAAGGGTGAATCATTTCTGTTGGTGACATATGGTATAATTCTATGGTTTAAGACTACTCCAGGATGTTTGAAACAGCAGAAAACATTCGCAACTATCTCATACATGTGTAGGACTCTGGTCCCATGTGTACGAGTTACATGCATAAGAATGAAAAGGTTAATTACCTCCATAAAATATGTGTGAATGTGTGTGCAGCACAAACGACAGGGATGCAACTGGCATCTTAAAGCAAAGATTATGAAACAATACATACTGGGAGGCAACAGCTCACATGAGAAAAAAAGTTTCATTTATTAACAACTGCTATATGCTACTTACTTGGATGAATCTGGAGCTCAGCCAGACTTGGATATTCAGCTCTACTCTGAGCTGGGGATGTCTTTGGCTTGGCATTAGCCTGTCCCTCTGGACTTGCATCTTGACTAACCAATGTCCAATCATCTGTGTCTGAAGATATTTGCTCTGCCTCCATATGTTCTCCAGAAGTCTGTCTAGTTTCTGGAGGGCTGCATACTTCCATCACCTCTGCAGTAACATCACTACTTCCTGTTTGAGGCTTTTGAGGATCCTCTGTCTGTGCTTCCATATTTGCACTTGTTCCCAACTTTTCAGGGGATTCTGGTTCTTTAGGAGGTGTTGGAGTGCACGGAACTGTTGGACTCTGTCGAGCCTGTACATCATCTTCACTAAGACTACAACGCTGTCGGATCCCATTGTGCTCCACAGACACTTCAACATCAATGCCTGAAACAAAATTTTGCAGTCAAACAAATCAATATTCTACTTTTCACAGGAAAACTGCTCTTCAGTAGTACTCTAAAGAAAGTATATATAATAACAAACTTATAACTAAGAGCTCATGATTATTAATTCACTAAAAAGAAAAAATATCAGTGTATGATTAACAAAAGGGTAGGCATTACATATATTCATCAAATTCATTACACTTACCAAGAGGATCCAAAATAGTTGCCACAGTCTCACCAACACTTCGCAAGTATTCCTCTCCAGCACTCTCATTTGCTTCTTTACTTGTGCTTTTTTGCTGAGTATCTTTTTTGTCAGCCTTGGGCTCCCTAGGCTTTTGCTGCTGACTATCTTGGCTAGTGCCTGAAGATGATGAAGAAGATGAGGAGGAGGAGGAGGAGGAGGATGGGGATGAAGCTGTAGCAGTTGCTCCCGTTCCAATACCTGCCCCCTGCTGGCCAGTCCAAGCAGCCCATATACCACGCATCACATTAGCAACCTGCTCTGATGCCATCTGTGAGGCAAAATGGTGAGCATGATGTGCAACTTCTTCAGCCATTTGCTGAGCTTCCTCAGCCACCTGCTGAGGATTGGGTATTTCATGTTCCTCACCCACGAAAGGACAATGGGTTCTGTTGGGAGACGTCCATGGACATTTATCTTCTGTGCTCCTGTTTCCACTTCCCTGTTGTTGGTATTGTTGTTGATGTCGTTGCTGCTGCTGCTGCTGCTGCTGCTGCTGTTGCTGTTGTCCACAGCCAAAGTTCATGGACTGGCCTTGTGCACATCCACCCCAGTTTTTCCCTCCCCAGTTCTTAGCCCACCATCCTCCACGTCCCCTGCCACCAAATCCTCTCCTGTGAAAATGGCGTGTCCCAGGGCCACCCCAACTGGTCCAAGTTCCAGCACCAGCACCAGCACCGCCACCTCCACCTCCTCCTCCTCCTCCTGAAGTACATGTACTGGAAAAGGTTGAACTGCTGCTGCCATCACCACCTTGCATGCCAAACTGTGATGTGTACTGGCCAGAGGGACCTTCATGCTCCCTCCAGAAGAACCAAGGAGCCCCCTAAAACAATGAAATTTAACAAAACGTTAGAAAAAATTCATACAGTGCTAAAAAAAATATTGGAAAAAAAAATAAAAAAATCTTACCCTCGGATGTGGTTTAGGTAAACGCAACATTTTGTGCTCTCCATGTAAACCCTTTACTTCACAGGCACCACACAAGTCAAAGTCTTGGCAACTAACACAACGGTAGCGGAATCCACGGACAGGGCCCTCACAGCCATCACATGTAACACCTTCATGAACAACTCCCTGCTGATTACCTGTTAATAAATAAAATATAAAAACATAAATTTTGCTTTAAATGTACCTCTGATAACTATGAAGTAAAACATGCTCTAACTAAAATGGTAAAACTCTTCAGTGTTGAATGCTTCTTAGTATTAAGGTAAGATTGTGAAAAAAAATGTGTTTTGTAGCCACCCCATATCACCCATGTAAAAAAATTTATTTGAACTGAAAGTCACTGGTTTCCTCTAAATCCATATATCCAATAAGAGCACTCTGTGTCTGCAATATTTATATTCAGGAAAAAAGTAAAGATAAAAAAAAAAAGCTATATGTACAGATTCCACAAAATTCAACTGCCTCAACTATTATATTTCCCTCCTCTCCAAGGAAGGAACACGGCAAATCATGAACCAATTATATTATGGAATATATTACAATCAACACAAATGCACCTTCCTACCATTAACAAGTTCTAGATATAGATGTAAATGAAGACTCTGGTCTTATATAACATCAATCTAAAAAGAATAATTTACAAGTCCCACCAGTGACAGGATACCATTAATCACTATAATAAATTGGAAGTGTGATGAAGCATGCGCAGCTCCCACAGAGGGTCCACAATGTGCCAAGGAAACAAACAAAGACAATTACGACTACAGGATGAATGAAGCAGTCACTTGGTGAATAAAATGATTTGGAATAACCTTGAAGTAGTGCTTATCGTATTTTGTGTGCTTATTATGATGCTCTCAACCCCGAATGCCAGACTTGAATGAAGACAAAGCCTACCACACTGAAGGGCTAAAACCATACTACTGGGATTGAAACAATATCTTTTCCATTCCCATCCATATACCTATCCTTTTCACCTCTTGTCTCACATACATTTTCCCAACCTTTCTATTTCATTTTAAAAATAACTTCTCTTAAATTCAATTTCATGTGCATGCAAACATATTTATGGCAATCAAATGAAAAATACAGAGATATTCATAAAAGATATTTTACATACCAGGGAGAGAGTTGTTGGGGCCAAGATCTGGCCTACTGCCAAGACCCACATTGACTCGCAACAGCTGGAGATTCTGCCTGCTAAGGTTATCTGCAATCGCTTCCATAAGTTCATCATCTGATGCGATTACAATCGAGTCTCCCTCAGCATCTGTACATTATGTATAATTCATCACGAAAAAATGAAAGTATCTGTACATAAGTGCTGCTGTTCCTCATTTCAAAGTATCAAACTAATGCAAATTCAAACACACTTGATATACAATAAATGTCATCATTAAAAATATATTACAGAAAAAGACCCCAAAGCACACTCAAAGTTGGGAGTATAAACATTTTCTTATTTTCTTTTACACCTTGCCTATTTCATTAGGCATCAAAGTAAAATTCAGAGAAAGAAAAGAAAAATAATACATATGAAATGCTCTCTTTATCAGTACCATGTTCCTCAGGGTTCTGATCTACTTCCCACTATCTTCTCTTAATAAATGATCTACTCTTCTCTAAAGCTAACCCTTTTTCACTCTTGTGCAAATGATTCCACTTTACACACTTCAACTCACTTCCCCTCGCTTTTATAATTTTGTGATATTCCAAAGGAATGAAAATGATGAACATAATACTAACCTGTCCATGAAAGGGTGATGTCCTTGTTTCCCAAACCAAAAACAGCACAAACTTTGTCCTTCAAGCAAGTAAAGTTCGTGGCTATGCCTTCTGGCATGCCAAACCTGCGGACCTCTTGTCTCCCTCCACCTACATCAAGGTACGCCTTAACGCTTAAGCTTCTATCTCCTGACATGCTGAGCGATTCACTAACAATCTGAAATGAGAACTCAGTATCAAAATACACATAATCCATTAATATTATAAAATAAAATGTCATCTTTAAGCATTTTTTCTTCAACAAAATGGGCAACATATTCTCTTGAAATTCAATATACAGTCATTTCATCTGTTGGTGAAAGTTTGATATCTAATCCACTCTGAGTACCACATCCAATAACTGGACAAACTCAGAGATGCCTATCCTTAAAATAGCAAGTCTGGGGATCAATTCCTTTACCACTGATGTTTGTTACACCTTTTTATCACAATGGCTTTCCAAAAGATATTACATTACAAATTTGTACCATCCCTAATCATACAATCCACTGTGATTTTCAGTTACATAAACTTTTTATATATTTCTGAACCAATCAGTTCTGGTCACAATTGCATATGTATTTGTCAAACAATCAAACTACTCGGATCCAAAGAGTGCATTCAGAAAGACAGCCTTCATAATGCAAGAAAACAATGATCTAATGAAGTACATTTCAAAGATAATAAAAGTCTAGTTATGGAGACTCTGTTGCCGTGGCCACCCCTTTGAGGGAGTTCTAATTGGAACGGGCGTCTGAGATATAGATAGATAGATGGATAATAAAAGTCTACCAACAATAATGAAAATTTACATACCATATGCATAGTGAAATGTTTGTGAAAATTTTGAACACTGTTATGTAATCAGACTTAAAAAAATGATTACATACCAGTGTTCAAAACTGAACTCATACCATATGTGCACTTCTACAAGTTGCTTAAACTGTTAACTGAATTTGGTAAATATCCAGTTTAAGTATGTCAGAGAAATACCAGAACTTTTGGATTTAACTGATTTTGTTTTGCAGTGGTAATGTAACAGAATTAGACTGGCAAAGCATTTTTGGTGCAGTGTTTCTTCTACAACAATAAATAAGCTTAGTGGGGAGGGCTATAAAAACCAACAAAAGAGTGGAGTTGATAAATATACAACTAAGTGAAACACTTGTAGAAATAAATAAAACCTTTGTAAATCTCAGCTAACTTCCTTCAGCACCCAAAACTTATCCATTTTTCAATGTTAGTCACCTTTACCAATAGTATATCACCATCAATGAATGGAAAGATTTAGTTTTGTCAAGGATATTCTTATTCCAAAGGCAATCATTGCTCCCCTTCTCCAGCATGGAATGTAGCCTCAAAGCTGTAAGAACCCCATAAAAGAGTCACAGGCAGTATTAAAATACTGATACAAATATAATAACAATAATAGTAATATTAACAATAATAAAATAAGAATAACCATAACAATAATAATAACACTGATAACATTAATAATAATAATAATAATAATACTAATAATAATAATTATCCCTGGGGATAGAGAAGAAAGAATACTGCCCACGTATTCCCTGCGTGTCGCAGAAGGCAACTTAGGGGGGACAGGAGCGGGTGGCTAGAAATCCTGCCTTCCTGAATAACTTTCCAAAAGAAGGAACAGAGCAAGGAGCACAGTGAGGAATTTTCCCCCAAAGGCTCTTTCATCTGTTCTTAACGCTACCTCGCTCACGTGGGAAATGGCGAGCATGTATGAAAAAAAAAAAAATGGTGTAGCAGTTACCACTGTTGACCATAACACATTCACAGGCCCCCTAGGGTTGGGTCCTCATAGGTTCAAATCCTGGTTGTGGCAGTCATTCGGCAATCATCCCAGCAGTTCATCCTCCCCTACGGGCTGGTTGATAAATTGGTTACCTGGCTTAGGCAAGGGACTTGAACATGCAAATGGGTGAGGTGTGCAAAGGATACAGCAAACTGGAGTGATGTGGTTTAAGGGGACGGCATGTCGTCAATTGGCTCAACCAGGGTATATGAGACAGTTGGGGGAAATCATGGAAAAGTCTTTATAGTCCAACTGTGGATAGGGGGCTGTGGATTTGTTGAAATTATGCATGACATTTAGAGTGGATGTGAGCAAATAGGGCCAATTCTTTGTCTTTCTGGCAAAACCATACTATCTATCTATCTATATCTCTGACACCTGTTCCCTTCTGGAACTCCCTCAAAGGGATGGCCACGGCAATAGTCTCCGTAACGAATGAACTCCAGAGCCGCTTCTTAGCCTTTAGTACCTCACCCTTAACATGCCACTGGCAGAGTGCAAGTCTAGTACCGTGTTTGCAGAGGCTCATACCTAATGTTCCTACAGACTAACGTTCCTACCTACTACTTCTACCTAAATGTTCTTACCTACGACTTCTATCTATTGCTCCTTCCATTTTGCCAAAAGGCAGGGCTAGCACATAGTGCTCACCACAGGAAAATCTAGAGTTACGAAGAATGAGCAGTGTGACTTAAGTATTGTCAAGTGTTATGTGTGACAAGGAGAGATTGTATGTTTGTGGACAGAATGCCAGTAGTCCACATGTGGTTGAGGCATAAAGATAAGACAGCTACCTGAGTAAGAGGAGTGCAACTTGATAACCAATGAAGTGCTGGCTCACTACGCATGTCACTAACCCTCCCGATACACAGCCGGGTAGCACTGATAATACAACTCCCCGGCCGATGGCTGCCTACCAACTACTACCTACAGCACAACCATAATAACACTAAATAGTGAATTGTATAAAAAAAAAAATCCTTCAATCATTTCGGCTACTATATGAAATCTAGTGGGGTTTTCGTAGGTACAGT
>JAUTYZ010738270.1:0-13460 GCA_032273725.1 Panulirus interruptus | reverse complement strand
AGTTGAACTGTTGAAAAAACTGGACCGTGGTGTTTCGGTGCGTAAGCTGTGTGACATCTATGGTATTGGTTCATCAATACCTGTACAGGTACAGTACCTTGCACAGTACAGATATTAATAAACTTGTATCATTTATACTAATGTACAGGTACCTGTATTTCATTTAATTATCTATTTTACATTTAATATTTGTTTAATTTCAGTTTCTAGCAGTCCATGGTGCTTTAGAGACATGGGAGGTGTATAATTAGTGGGTTGGAGGTGTGTTGATGGATTATTATAAAGTGACCACGGCTGGTCCAGCAAAACGGTTAAACCGGCAAGGCTTTGGAACTAAGGGTGCCAGAAAATCGGTGGTGTACCTGTATTAATCTATTTATACTTACCCCATGAACAATTTCCAAGAAAGTCCTTGAAGAACTGTTCATTGACCTGTTTTAAAAACTTAAAAGGTTGTGATCTCTTCCAAGGTGGACAAATTTAAAGCCTATAGCTTTTAACTGTAACTCAACTCTTAATAATTCGGGTACCATCTAAATTGCCTTCCCCTGGACCCTCTCTATTAGCCCATTGTGCTTCTTTAGGTGTGGTGACTAAACTTGAAAGGCATGTTCTAGTTTTAGCCTTATGTAGGATATGAACAGGTTGCTAAATATTTCCTTATCAATATACTTGAAAGTTACTCTAATATTTGTCAGCAGATAGAACTCTAAGAGGTTTGTTATACATGGCCTCATTTCCCTAAAACCATGCTGTCTTTCACTTAAGTAATTTCTCCTCTGTAATAACATAAACATGTTGAAATAACCTTAACCTCTTCTCTGTCCTGGAAATCCCAAATAATCAACATCACAAAGTCTGCTTCCCAAAAACCAGGGTATTGTAAAGGTCCCATAATTTTTTTCTTGTTAGCAGCTATTTCATATTTACAAGTGTCATATTTGCTCTAGTGCGAAGTACAGTAAATGGCATGTTAACTTTACTTGGCTGAACTGGTAACCCTTATATTGTTGCAACCAAAAACACTGGAGGCTCACAAAGAGGAAAAATTCTCTTAAACTGATTCAGAATTTATTTTTCAGGTGATGTATGTTGCTGGTGATCATGCACTGATAAATGATGTATGCTGTAGTTGATCATGTACAGACAAATGATGTATGCTGCAGTTTAATGGTTAAATGGTTCATTACATTTTCTTGGTAACAATTCAGATTTTGCTAATTTTACCAATTCTCGGAAAACATCTTTACTTTGATCAGCATTAGATGGTTAAAAGTGAAATGCTCTAAAAACAGCAAGATAATGCCAGTCTACTGGTACTATATTTCACTCACTCTTATACATTCCTCATTCTCATACTCTTACTCTCTTGAGAGAGTTAACAAATCCCTGTATCCAACAACAGTGAAAGTGGTACACCTAACAGGTACTTGGTCATCTTTCAAACCATAAGATGGTGTTTTTAGACCCTGATGACACTGTGCATATTCAAATATCACTATTGTCTGGTGTTTCCACTCAATCTCTCTCTTCAGAATTCTAATTTTTTTTCACAAAATTTAAGTGTAACACCATTTGGTAAACCGTCTTATGGTATTTAACATATCTGAATGCTGTTGCTGAAATGCATGTATGCACTTAAATATCGAAGGCTGAACATTCTTGAAGCTTAATATCAAATGATACCAAATTTAACTTACCATCATAAGAATAGTATCCACTAAACAGAAAGTCCCTGATCGACCAATTCCAGCTGAGCAGTGAACAACAGATGGCCCAACATCTGGTTCTAGGACACCACTGGCTCGTACAACAGTTAGGAACTTGTAAAAAGCTTCAGGAGACTGTGGAACACCAAAATCTGGCCATGTTGTGTAATGAAAATGTAAAATCAACCGGCTGTCTCCAGATGATATTTCAATTAATCTGAAAAGGAATAATGACTATGCATAAATGACCTAATACATCCAGGTTAACAGCATTTTTTTTTAATACTAATCAATGCTAAATCAGAAATGATTTAACGATGTTCAGTGACAAATTCAAGGGACCAGATGGTTGCAATTCTTTCTTGTGCCAATCAAATCATAACCTCTGGATAGAATCTAATGACAAGACACTACCTACAAATCTACCTGACAGCAAACACTTCCATAATAATTATCATCATACAACCCCAGGACCCCTTTTACGAGACTCCTACAGCTTCAAGACTGCACTCCATGAAGAAGCAGGGAAATGCTGGACTCCTTTGGAAAAAGAAGGACCTCGATGAGACATTGCTGATGGCACAACCTCACCGAAGTCGACTTTTCAATTGCAGTGTCATGATTTGCAGACAGAGTCTGATAACAGTCATTTCCACAATCTTCAATATTCTTTACCAAAATCTGAAAGTTTTTTGCACATCTACTTATTTGCAAGAAAATTCAAAATGCAAATCAGTGTCAATGGAACAAAAAAAGTTGTGGATAATTAACTCCTAAACGATACCATCCATAATAATTGTACATTTAATGGCATGAAGATCCTTGCCGAATATGTAAATATTACCTCTTCCCCCTTTATTTTTTGTTGGTATGTAATGGTGCCTCATGTCACAAGTAACTGTAATCAGCTCCAAAAAAATATGCAGGATTTATAGTTATCCACATACCACAATATCTTTCCCTGTAGGAACCCTAGCTGTACTTGTATGGGATGCCTTTTCCCATAACCAACTAAACTGAAAGGCACACTTTGTTGGCATGCAGAGATGCCTTGTATTCCAAGCAACTTCAAATAACACTGGGAAAGAATCCAAGTGTCTCAGTTAACCAAATGTCATAACAAGGAAAGGTATGGCCCAGGTGTATGCCCCATATCAATTAGTGACTCATTAGCAACACTCTATAGAGCACAAATTATGGTGATAATGATTTGGCAAATGTTGAAATGTTATCACCAAGTAAAGTTCTTTGTGTATAAGTAATCCATAGATGGTGATGGAGAAGAGAAGATGTCTCAGTCAGCAAACGTTAACAAACACGTGATAAGCCCAGCTTAACAGAGAGAAAAAGAAGCATGACACACAGCAAAAACTGTACAGCTTTTCAAAAAGTCTAGAACTAATCCTCCGACTATAGTTGACAGTTGATGAATCAGGTAATTCAGGGGGTGATGCTGATGATCCAAGTGCCCCTCCCTTTCCCACCCAGTAACCCTTATTCCATCCCATCACACTCCACGCTATCTCGAGTTCTCATCACCACATTTTCCATTATTTTCATAAGGTATCATCCAAATTAGCTGATGTAATTCTGTGGCAAGTAGTTCTTAGGCTAAGTTTTTGGATGTATATTCCATACTTAGTGTTTAGATACAGAAAATTAGTGCTCATGCATATAAACCCCTTATATAATGGGTTCAAACATCTTGTAAAACAACATCTTGCATAACAACAGGTTTTTCTGGAATGTGACACTGCTGCCATACTGGGATGGCTATACATATAACCTGGAGAAAGGTATCTAAAGAAAATTATTCTAAAAACAAATTACTAACCTAAGAGTACTATAATTGTAGTGCGAATGGCGACGAAATTTGAGAAGATCCACCTTGATGCCTACAGTTGAGAACACCATTGTATCTTCACCTCCATCACACTCACCCAAAGGCCAGTACTGATGACATTTTATCTGAAATATGAATTCAAAATGTACAGAACACATCTAAAAATAATTAATGTAATAATGTAGGGTTACACTTGTCAGACACCTTTATGCCTGATTCATAATTAACTCAATGCTCCTTTTCCATTCTTAACATATTCTTAAACAACTTATGCAAATATTTTCATAAATAAATGTGAAATTACTAAAGTCAAAATTAAAGATAATGTACTTCATCATCAATAACACTTGATGAGCAAAAATCCATTCAAGAAAAAATAAAATATAAAAAAGAACAAGCATATACATATACTACAACAAAAGTAACAAGCTGCCGGTCAATAAGTTTTTTTTAATACCTAAAAATCTTTTCCACTTCAGCAAGGTAAAGTAAGGAACAAACAACAGCCTAATTTGCACAGGTCCTGTCTTAAGCTGTTTTGTATAATGATACATAGTACATTATGATAGTTGTATCATAGGCATGAAGGGTCTTGGGATATGCTGAAACGGTGTTTGTACTGTTGTAGAGATGGGTGATGTCCAGAGCATAAGCAAAAGAGTATGGCTCATGTTTGTCTGGGGAATGTGGTTTCTGATGGGTGTATGTCTGGTGGATTGGGGTTTAAGACTGAGTAGGGAGATTGGTTACAAAAAATTGTAGAGCATGCATGATCAGTGCTTAATAGCAAAACGGAGATTGTAGAGAAAGAAGAGGTAAAGAGGATGATGAACCAAAACGAATGAACTTAGCTGCTAGATGGGTGGCATCTAAACCAGAGAGATTAGTAAACCAGGAGCTCGACAGATGTAAGCATCTGATCATTTTAGGACTGGATGAAGAACATACGTACACCTGATAGATTAAAAGGGGTAAGAAAGAACAAATGCTCATTAAAGGGCTTCTAGAGGCAACAGAATTACCAGATGCAATTTCCGTGACAAAGGCAAGAAGAGATTGGTGGTCATTATCAAGATATAAAGGGATGACCAATTATGGTTACATTTGATCTTGAGTCATCAAGCCAGGAGGTACTAAGAGAGGCTAATGAGTATTCAAGCTTGTGATATAAAATTCATTGTACTAACCTGATTCTTTTCAATAATCTTGTTAAGCATGATGATACCTTTAACTTTCTGCTGCCATATCATCAGCCAGAAATGTGGAGTGGTATGTGGTAGTGGCCCCTGGGTTAAGATGTATGACCGATTCACACATGCTGCCTGTTACACAAAAGCAATTTTTAATAACTGAGATTTCTAAAAATCTTTAAAAGTTATATAAATAAAACAGAAACTTCACCAGAATATAGTCTAAAAACTATTACAGGGAAAAAATAAATGCATCAAAACTGTCACAATTTACAAGATTTTCTGTTCTATAATCTATTAATGATTTTCTTTCTTCAACTTTATTATGATACAAGTAGACCCGGTATAACATCACCCTGATTCATAGAGTTTCACAATATTGCCTTCTATGAATTAGGGAACAAATTCACACTACACTACACTTCTAAGTCACTAAACTTGTGATTCTGTGACAATGATTATGTAAAGGGTGCTAAGCAAACTAATTTGTGCCATGGTTTAAACATAACACTGGTTTTGCTTTGAGCCATGCCATGCTTAAATTTCCTTACCCCACCAGTGTGTCTGTGTGGAGCACATTTTCAGCTACGTTTACAGATTCATGGCTGTAATTTCCCAATCATGAGACAAAGATGCCCAGCAAATGACACAATTGAGCCTTAACTATTCAGAAATCAAGTGAAATAGAAATTCAGTGTTTTGAATACCTGTACTAGATCACCAGTTACCCTGATCTTATCAAAGCTAAATAAATCTAAGTAATTTAGTCAACTCTCATAAAATCTGTCTCTCAGCCCAGGAATAATCTTAGTAGCTCGATGCTGTACTCTTTCCATTCTGTCAATGTCTTTTTTCAAGGATGGTGACCACAATGGAGCATAGTATTCAAAACAGGAACATGCCAATTAACTGTTAAGAGATAGGATGATTTCCCTTGGCTGAAATTCAAAAGCACTACATATGAGTCAAAGAATATTGTTTGCCATTTTTACTCCTTCTGTGCACTTCTTACTTAGCTTTAAGTCACTAGAGATTATTATATCCACATCTTTTTCATCATGTACATTTTATTGCTTAACAGAATTCATACAGCAGCCTTCCTTTTCAATTATACTATATAAAACTTTACAATTATTAAAATTCATTTCCAGAGGTTATGACATGAGGACGGTCATGGGGGGTATTTCACCTGTCCAATAGATGGGCACTCCATCTAGTAATTATATACAGTATTCTAAATTTCCTCATTTCCCTTAACTCAAACTTAACTGATTCTGGGTTACTGTTATCATAGAAAATATTCTAGTTTTAGTTTCCAAGGACATTAAATAGCCTTTATACATGGGTTCCTGAGGGAAAAATGGATTTGCTTAAAGTCACATTTTCAATGAATGCTAAAATGACCTTAACCAGGGCTAACCTGTATATCCTTAAAAAAAACACAATCTAGTTTCCCTCATTATTGTCTTTACCTATAGGCAACAGGAGATAATGCTGTTATATCTGCCTACATTCTACTTTTGCTTTGACATATACTATACCATTCCTCTTTTACTCTCTCTTCTTCCATTTTCATGACAACCTCAACTTCAAAATCTTTCACCATACCAAGAGCATTCTTAATTACAAAATATATTCACAAACATCAAGTGCATCCATAACACTGTCATAAATATTTCACGGTAAGTCTTCATTTCAGTGAAAGCAGATTTTTACTTTCTTCACATCTAAACAGCATGGCATGATCCATCTTAGCCCTAAAACTTACTCACAAGTAAAACAGATTTTCTAACTTCAAGGACTATCTACTCCTTATACCTTGAGATGCAAGACTATTTTTCAAAAACATTCTGGAACAAACCTTTACAAGAGAAGCATTGATATAATTAGTATTGGTCTCAGTAAGAACTATTCTGGAGTGATCGTATGGAAGAACATCCCGATACCGATTCAAGTTCCTATTGATTGGTGCTCTGGCCTCCGTACAAGGTAAATCAAATGTTCCTTCACTCCGTATCCGCTGGAAAGGAAATTCACACATGAAAATTGCATATATTTTTTTCTGACATTTGAAGCTGAAAACTTTAGGAAACTTTCTGTGGTAAAAAAATCTATTGATTGATATCAGTATACATCCAAAAGATCTTTTATTTTGCTGAGAAGAATGAGCACTGTCAAGTTTTTTCTAAACACCAGTTATTGCACATCATTCACTCTTTTATTTGACATCAAATTTCACCTGTAAAAAGACATCAATTTCTTAATACCTAATTCTGTTAAACATTTCAATAACATAAAAAATCTAAATGCTTTTACTCAGCATAAGGATCACAAATATTCATCCTTCAGTAATTACAGTGTGAAAAACCCTGAATTTACAACACAAAGCTAAAATTCAAAGAAAAATGTTTGATACCAGACAAAAAGGGTTTGAATGGAGGAATTTTATACAATTAGATGATACACAATAAAATGGAGTACATGGTTGACCTCTCACACAATATTCTCTGATTTATTTCTAGTATGTTCCATACTATTCTTGTAGATCTAACAACTTCATATCTTTTGTTGAGAGGCCTTTATACCTTCAATCTGTTTCCACATGCTGATTATCATACATCTTTCTCTTCTTTATGGGCCATATAATTCCAGTTCTTACAGACTTTCATGGTAATTCCATGTTTCATTCTTTTGATTCTTCACATTAAATGCTTTTGAATTCTAAGTTGTTTAGTTCTGTTGGTTTTGTTGGTGACCACACGACATAGTTACATTCAATTTTGTTTATGTGTACATCAAACATTCCCACCAATAGTTTTCTGTCTCCTGCTGTGAAGGTTTTCAATATCATACCATTCATTACTTAGTTTGAGAGTGCAATCTTCTTAGTTTACTCTCTTAATTCTAGTTTCCCTTTATAAAGACATGCAAATCTTTAACATTTGTTGCACTTTCAATTGCTTTCTCTGCTGGGCCTTTATGTAATCACCAATGTATTTTCACTAGTTACATAACATATTTGCTCAAATTTATCTTCATTAAATTCCATCAGGTTCACTTCTACCCATTTGTATATTGTGTCTTTTTACGCCTCCATTTGATCAGCTCCTGATAAAATCATTTTGCTTAATCCGGTATTATCAGCAAGGTTCCTTAGTATGCTTTCATTTACTTCTCTGTCAATGTCTGATACCCCGGATAGGACATCAGACATGTTGCGTTTGCTACTATTTTGAACTTTCTTTTAGTAAGAAAATGCTTCAGTCCATCTTGCTACCTTACTCTTAATATTATGCTTAGATACTTTCTCTAAAAATTCTGTGGTTTACTTTGTTAGATGACTGCAAAACTGAGAAAACCAAATACATTCTCTTTCCTTGCATCACACTCATGTGTGTACAGGTACCTCCCATTTTACACGTATTTGATATACGACATTTTTAGAATAATACGCACAGTCCATTTACACTTTTTTTTAATTCACAAGGGCTTAAGTTTGGAATAATGCGATCATCAGTGGGCGGGCAGCGTAGTGGCATGGCATGGCCAGCACCAGGTAAGAAGCGCATGTACACATGACATAGATACAGTCTACAGTCATGGAGTGCTACAGTTTTTTGTGCTAAAGTATACAGTATATTGCACATGTTTTGCCCCATGCATCATACCTCCAAAACATCTTTTCAGTTCCCCTGGTACCAGAGGTGCTAAAATGCATAAGGCCATCATCAATGAGGTTAAGATGGATGTGCTCAAACGTTATGAGATTGGTGAATGAGTGGCTAATATTAAGCGTGCTCTTGTACTTAGTAAATCTACTTTACAGACTATTCAGGATAGTACAGAAAAGATCAAGGAAAGTGCTAAAAGTGGAACATCAATCAGTGCATCTAAGACCTCGTATCCCCAAAGTTCGATTATGGGGAGAATGGAATGATGCTGAGCACATGGATTGAACACCAAAGTCATGAAAATGTTCCTGTCAGCATGCTTGTGATACAAGCAAAGGCCCGGAGCATATATGTTGACATGGCAGCAGAAGAAGGAGCAGCAAAGACATTTCAAGCATGTCCTGAATGGTTTGCAAATTTTAGGAAATGCTAGTTACCACAACATCAAGAATAGTGAGGCTGCTTCTGCTGATGTTGTTGCAGCTGAAAATTTACTGGGAACCCTCAAGACCATTATTAAGGAAGGCGGTTATTCTCCTCAGCAAATTCTTAATGTGAAAGAGACAGGATTATTTTGGAAGAGAATGCCTTCGAGAACATACATTTCCCGTGAAGAGAACACTGCACCAGGATACAAAGTTTATTTCCTGTTTTTATATAAAGATTTCATTGTGCAGTACATATATTATAGTATTCTATATTTCCTATATGTGTATACCGTAGTATAATATTTAGTTCTCTCTTATTAATAACGATATCCCGTAATCTCCATTACTTACATTATCTGATATATGTGTTTTTGATTTACATAAACATTTTAAAAAATGGAACAATCGCATAAATAAAGAGGTCCCTCTAATTGAAACTGTAACTGGTTTTGGGTACTTTTTCAAGGAACAAATCCAAGGTAGCCTTCGTTTACATAGCTGTGTTTGATCAGCTGCTCTAGTGTGTGTTCTTTCATCAATCTTTCAAAAACTTTAACTACATGTTTATTCAAGCTGGTGTTAAATATGCCATTTTTGTGAATATCTGCAATTTCACTTCTGTCCAGACTTTGCATCATCAGTAACATCACTGGTTTCACTATCACTGCTGTGCCATATATGGTGCAATAGGCCTCTGACAGTTGACTGCAAGTGTTTTACATACAGTCTGGGGTTTTCAAACATCACAGGCATTGTAAGTTGGGGAGTAGTGAATCAGAAAATAATAATTTTTAACTCAGACAATGGGTACATATTCTCTGCCAATATTTTTTTCCACTCAACTGGTCCATATCCATCAAAATGCTGAGGAGGACAGTACATCAATGCAAGCTGCCAGGGCAACTGTGGAAAATGTACATGTTTACAGTATAAAACAGAGCATATAACACTGAAAACTATAATGTAATTGCTAAGTAAAATGTGTATACATTAAGGCCTAAGGAAGGAAACATTGTAAGGCTGGCAGAGTTGCAACCTGGACATATATTCACCTGGAAAGTTCACCACACATGTAGCTAAGTAAAGTTTTATTACAAGTACATTATCGTAGCTATATGTTATGTGTTCCAGCAAAAATAACTCAAATGGTAAGCAAAATAAAATTTTCTTTTTATTTACTGAATAGTGCTGCACTAGGAATAGATTTAACCTATAACCCTTAATTAGCAGTACAGCCTATATGATCCATCCCTATACCCTCAAAAAAATTAAAAATCTTTCAAAATACCTACATCATACTTTACTGACTCCTTAACGTTTCCAGGCAGATATTTATGCAAGCTGAGTGACACCTCTAGATGGATATTTATCAATAAAGACTCGTGCCACAATTTCATGGCCATGCTTAATCTGACTGCCTCTGCCTGATAAGCACCCATTATGCTTCCCAATTCTTTCTATATTCTATTTGATATCCATGTAGCACTGAACTTCTATTACAGAACAGACTTCTATAAAAACTGCTTTATCATGTCTAAATTTTCTGACCTTAAGCCACGGTTCATGTCCTTTTTCACACTCTGGCACACAATTTACAACACTATTGTTTTCTTTCTTCCTATATATGGTTTTTGCTGTTTCTCAAAGTATCTACATAAGAGCTCCTTAAATTTTCTTTCCCATTATGATATACCTTATCCTTAATTTCTTTTAATTGCTTATCAATCTCTTCATACTTTCCAAATAAATCTTCCTCTAGTTCAAAAAATCCGTTTTTCATTTTAATGTCTTTGTTCCATCTTTGTAACATGATTTTGAATTCTTTTAGCAACATTACTGCATATGCTGCAATATCAGTGGTGTGTCCTGATCATTATTCATCAGATATCTATAGAACTCCAACTAACCTCACATGAAATATGGTGCCACATGTAACGAAGATTAAATATTATTCCTTAATCATTTTGTATCACTATATCTCTTAATGTTCCCTTAGTTTTGTCTCCTAGTGCCTTTGTTTACTTTTTGTTGACTGACAGCCAGCCTTCATTGTAGCAACAGACCCCTTTACAAAACATTAATTACTGAAATCCAAAACACAGAGCTGCCTTCACTTCCAACCCTTAATATAAAGTTCAGAAAATTATTTAAGCTTCATTGATTCATTCTTCATGCTTCTTTATTACAAAACTACAACTGTATCAAGCAATATCAAGTGCTCAAACAGGAATGTCTGCACTCTACCACAGCACTTTCAGAATTTACAATATTTCCAGTGTTTGTTTTAAAAAGAAAGGTGAATATTATGAAATAATTTGCATTCAGTTGCTGGGAATTTTGTTTGCTGTGTATGTTTACTTCCTACAACTGCAAGAATACAATATGGCAGAAGTACACCACCAAATTTTAAGATGAATATCTGCCTCTAATTGAGCTTTGGTAAGGATTTCATAGGGTCTGTTGATTATTACTACAGTTTCACTTAGTTTTACCACACAATATAACTGACCATCATACCCTTTACACACTTTATATAGGGAAAAATTATGTAACAAATAATGCTCCCTGATCTACAGCACATTTGCTGTTTAAAGAGTCCTGTGATATGCTTTTCCTCCACATCAATAGGTAACCCTAATCATGTACTAAAATTTGTTACAGTACCAGTAGCAGTTCTACAATAGCTGAGGTTGATTAGGTTGTAAGGTTTAGCTGGTTAGGATAGGATAACTTATGTAGCTCTTACCGCTACACAGCAGAAAGTTTGGCACCACATCACTGGGATGGAAGTTGCAAAACAAAACTATAAAAATACATACAGACAATAAACTAATATAAACATTACTCCATTAATACACTAGGTTTCCTATGGTATTCCAGGTGCTTCTCACCCAAAATACTCCAATCCTCTTGGATTTTGATGGATTTCCTTACTTAGAGAAGCCCCTTATATCCAATGCTTCATGCAGCTAAATGTTTACCAGTAGAAGTATCTGATTTCCATCAACAATGAATAATCATAACTTCTCTTCCCCTCACCTAAAGTTTTATTATTTCTACCGAAGTAAATCTGAAAGTTAACCTGCTAACCCTAGTCACCTTGAGCAGAAAACAAGATCAGTTGTTGGTCACACTGATGCCTATCAATTCCATAACAATCACTGCACTTACAACACAAAAAAATGTCCAGCAGTTATTACAAGCTTCTGTTCACATTTCAATACTAAAGGCCTACATTTTATGAAGAAAAGACATCCTAGAACCCACTACTCTTATAGTTGTCCCACCATCCACCAATGCCAATATATTCTGAACGCCATGCTTCTTGTAAACATTTCACTATAACCTTCACTGGCCAAAGCCATGGTTTCTGTCTTCTTATCACAGAGAATAAGCATCAATAGGAGGAAACAACGTCTCCCTCGACGCCTAACACCCTCCATTCACGACCTGTAAACACTCAGGTGGCTTTGCCAACCAGTTGAAGACCACTTTCCTTTTAGCCATTTCCCTCCTCTCACTGATTTTTCCCGCTAAAATCTCACAAATATGATCAGTACCGCACCTGATATACTTGATTCCATGCATCACTGACTTCTATTTGTCTACATTCACTTTCTATGGCCTCTATTTGACAATGATCCGTCATTTTGCGGCCACCGCTCCAAGACTCGACATATCACCACAACAATCCTCCTGTCCAACGCTCTTCCCTGGGAATCTACAGCACACTCTTCTGAAAAGAACATGGACAACATATCATCAACTGTGTTCAATTCGTATTATACTATCACACAAATGCTTAACCAATTTTAATTTTATTTCGCTTTTGTAGTAAACTTTCGAAGGAAAAATTGTGACGAAATCTTAACGCATTTCATCCACTTTCGTGCGTTGTTCTATGCAGTTTCCCTTTCATTGACAAATGTTGCTTTTATTAATTAGTTCTCTTAATTTTCTGATATAAGTAGGATGGGATTAGATGTAAAAAAGAAGTCATACTATTGATCTCTGGAAAAAAATATATACATATGTATATCGTCTGGAGAGATGCCATAATCAGCACGTACTAAGATCTGTTGATCTTTAAGCCCGTTGTGCTACATGATAGTTATCAACTTGTCAAGTACGTCATGCTTTCTTCGTATTGTAGTTGTTATTAGAGAAAGGAATGGGCGTCTGAGGCTACAGCTGCGAATGAAGGTTTGTTTATTAGTTCACTGCATGTTTTTTTGTGAATGCATTATTTGAATAACGATGACATTGTTAGATAAATATTTATCATTATCTCTAAATCATTGCATGAAGAAATGCATCATAAGTTTTCAAATGTTCTGGAAAACTTATTGAACGTCGAAGAAAACTCAGAAATTATGATAAAATTATATAAATATGCTCCTAATTGCTTATGACGAGACCGAGACAATTGGCTATTTTGCTGATCAATCGGCAACAGTGGGTCAAATATTGTCAGGGTAACATTTATATTCAATTCATAGTCCTTCGCGCCACCTCTGACTTAAGTTAAGGTAAAGCCAGGATTACTTTGAGGTAGGTTAAGGTTATGTTGAGGTAGGCTAGGTTTGAGGGTCCGCCGTTCCCGGGTCGAGGTTTGGGTA
>JAUTYZ010737942.1:0-13469 GCA_032273725.1 Panulirus interruptus | reverse complement strand
ATATAGATAGAGCTCTATATATATATATATATGTAGAGAAATATGATTTATGGCTGAATATATCGTCATAAATTAGATGGTAAAAAGATATGGGTAAGTGATCGACTCCAGCAGCCACCCAGTTTACCTTGGTTGTTAGTGGGCTAGGTTCGCTAAAGTATTGACTGATTGTAAGTGATGTTGAAGTGGAAAGACTTCCACACCCAGAGGAAATAGTAAAAGGGAAGAATTTCTTTAATCTAGCTTGGGGAGAAATACACATCAGTTTTCAAATGGTCTATAACAGTTTTTTAAGTTTTAATATATTTATTGTCTACATATGCTTAGACAGAGTGTTTTAGTGAGAGTATGGGTGAAGGGCACATATCTATAGGTAGGTGGAGGCAAGTATAGAGTGTTCAGTGGGTACAATACGTCAACATAGGAGGGTGACAGGTGGGCCCGTGTGGGGCCCAGAGACACAAAGGGTCCCCCCTCCCGTCTGGGGGGTAGGGAGGTTTAGGATGCTCCAAATACACAATATATATTTACAGGATAGTAAGTGTTGCTGTTTTCATAGAAATGCATTTATTACTTCTTCGTATTTTCTCTCTTTTCTTCATGATAAATCTGATTGTGTATTTGACTATTTGTTAACAATGGGCAATAAAGCTTTGCAAAATTTTCTTTACTGTTGTAGCAGGTAATCTTATTTTGTACTTTATTTATGATCAATACTTACAGAGGGCAAAGAAATCCCCACTGCCCTGCAAGTGAAGGCTTTAGGTCTGATGGCTGGTGGTGACTGGGATGACCCAGGTCCTCAACTGGCTGTTGAACTGGGTGGAGAAGCTGCAGGTGGTTCAACCAATGTTGATGATGAATACCGATGGGCAGGTGTGGAGGATCCCAAGATTGTCATCACAACTTCTCGGGACCCATCATCTAAACTAAAGCAATTTGCAAAGGTTTGAAAGATATTCAAAAAAGTAGATTTAGATTTTAGGTCGTGTGTAGTGAGGAATGAGGAAAACAGGGATATGGTATTATGAAGGGAGTGGTGTATGAATAAATAGATGGAATATTTAAGGTGATATAAATGCTAATGAGATTAGATGAGGAAGGAAGGAAGAATGTTTTAAGTGAGATGAGTGGAAATTATAATTGAGAGAATCTGTATGGAGGTCTTTGGTTTGAGAATGTCTCTTCATCTGTCCTGCTGTATACTGGGAGAAGACATCTAGGGTGTTCATAAGTAGGTAGAGTTTTGCTGCACTTTTTTCCTCCATTTACATATATTTTTTTCATATCTGTGCATTGGTCGTATAAAAGATTATGTAGTTATACCTCACTTTAATGTCTATAATGTTAAAAGATGTTTTGATGCTATATCTTAATCCCAAAATTTAGCCACATTAGTATTATACATAACCAATGAAAGCTAATACTGTATCTGAAAAGGCAGTAATTATGCTTTTTTTTTTCTGCCTCTGGATTATTGGATATGACCTTTTTCTTTTCAACAGGAGATAAAACTTTTATTTCCCAACTCCCAGCGCCTGAATAGAGGAAACTACGAAAACAAACAGTTGACAGAAGCTTGTCGGGCTAATGAAGTCACAGACTTCATTGTTTTACATGAAACCAGGTCAGTTTTTAAAGTTATACATACTGTACAGTGTCTGCAAAAAACATTGTCTGCCCCCCATATGTTTTCAAAGGTAATACACTGCTAAGGTTTATTGAGGACAAGCCTTTTTTATGGACATTGTAAGTCCTATTGTAACCAGGATCAGCAGTTGGTAAAACCTATATTTTATTGGTGTTGAAAATTGCTGATACTCAGTGGTAATGATGTTTTTTTTTATAATGCATGACACAGATTTAAGTTTTTGGGCAAGTGGGGTTTTAGGATGATATATTCTGTGGTTTCAGCTGGAATAATCACTCAAATCTAGATTTAGATCAGCTCACCTCAGAGTCCTAGATTCTGGATTCTTCAGACAGAGATTTGGAGAACTTTTAACAGATGACCTTTTTACATAGCTTCTGTCATTTTTACATAGCTTTCCAGCACCTTATTAGCCTGGAAAGCTTTTCACTCCTTCCTTGAGGAATCGTACATCTTACACTTTACTAAAGGCATTTGTTTGTAGTTCTCAACCCTTTTTCATGGCAAGATTAAGGCTAGTAACATTGATGCCACGTATTAGAGTGCTCCTCAGCAACTCCTGTATGTAGGTTTTGTTATTAATCTGTTGGGCCCTGTTTGGGATAAACTTCTCCAGTTTTAATTTCTGAGGAGACCAGTTGCTTCCTCACTGCAACCCAAGTGGGAGCTTTCTAAAGTTTTAGACAATTTACTTTTCTTATATTTTTTTCTGACAGTTTAGTTTAGTCTCTCATTGTCTTCATGTGAAAAATCTTTTTCCAAATAACCCTGGGCTGTAGAAGGGGAGTTGGTGCAGTACATGCTATATCCAGACTCAAGGCTCATCTTTTCTTTGATGAAAACCTTTTATGATTAATATAAACCCAAACCTTAGATTCCTGGCTAACCATGAAACTGTCAGATTTAGAAATTACCCTGTTACCATCACCTCTTAAAAGGCTGTTAAGAAGGCTTCATGCCTAGTACTTTGTTAAATCTGTTAGAGACTTTTAAACTTTTATAGAAATTTATCAAGGAAAGCATTTAATTGTGCACCCTGGAATTTTGCATCACCCCATGGTGAGGAATATCTCTACATGGATTAAGAAACTTTCTGTTGGCATGATTTGGGTTATATGCTAGAGTACAGGATGTCAGGAAGTTGATCTGTACCTTAACATTACTTAGGAATCTTTTGTTGGACAAAATCAACAAAAGGGATCTTTGGCACTCGTCTACCACCTTCCCATCTTCCTCGGATTGTATCTTCGCCTAGACTTTGTGAACTTACTCTGTGTGGCTTAGGGGATTCCTCCCTCATGAGAGACAGATTCTTGTGTACCCTGGATTACCTTTGAAGTTACAGTATTTATTTCAATTTTTGGGTTTGTTCTTCTCATCAAGAAGTTTTTCTCTAAACCCTCCTTTTTCAAATGAATATGCTTTCATGCTCTCAGGAAAGGCCACAGCAGAGAAAAATGTAAGTTTTGAAAACTGAAAAAACTTTTCCCTTTAAGACAGTGTCCCACAAGCACTTTTCCTTGTATCTTTGCCTTACCCTCTCATCCCTACCTCCTCTTTTCAAAAGATCTTTCTTTGTACCATTTATGACCACTTTTGGGTTGATGCCCATGATCTGCAAATTCTTACCTTCTAGCAGCAAGGAATGATGAGTGGGTTAATGACATCACTTCAGTGGCAGTCTCTAATTGGATGAAGGCAGTCCCAAAACAAGCGAGCTGCAGCTACTTAGTTAGGAGGATGGGGAAAGCCAGTGTTTCTCCACTGGAAAGATAGACAGTTAGAAGATTCTAACCCTAGTTTTTCATGAGAATCACTGATGCTTACAGGACACTTGGAGAGTAGAGATTTTATAAATTTCCGAACCTGCATCTTTACACACATAACAGTTGTTCTCATGTCTATGAATCATTATCAGAGTTGTTTATTGTTTCAAAAGCAGCTATTGTCTGTGAAATTTACAAATACTGTGTATTTTTTTCACTCTAACATCTGCTTTTCCTTTCGTTCATGAATTTAGTACTAGTAACTGTAATTTTTTTTGTTTTCCGCAGAGGCAATCCATATGCAATGGTGATAAGTCACCTTCCCAATGGCCCAACAGCATATTTCACCCTGGCAGATGTTGTGATGCGCCATGACATTCCAGACATTGGTACCATGTCTGAGCAATACCCACATCTCATCTTCCATAACTTAAAAACTTCACTGGGGATCAGGGTAAGAAATTCTTCCTTACAATATGCAAGCACTGTACATTAAAAAGATTTTTGTATTGCTTTTAGTGTAAATTTTACAAATATTGTACTTATTAGTTACATTAGGAGCAGTTTTAGGCAAGGAAGGGAAGGAGGGTTTAGCAAAAAAGAATCATCTTATGATTTTAAGAAATCTAAAATGTCAATGATGACTCGTATTCAAGAATATTCAGTGGCAATCTAAGATTGTTTTGAAGTACTTCAGGCTGTAATGAAATCGATACAACAGTGGGATATCTTTCCACAGGAATGTCTGGAAATGGCTGTGTATTCAAGTCAAATTTAGGGTAGGGAGTTGTGTTTTAAGAATTATATAGGGAAACCATAGTGTAATCTTTAGGGCTAGGTTATGGATGGTAGTTTCTGGTTTCAGCTCATTATATTTGAAGGAATGAGGTTAGATGTGGGCAAATGAGGCTATTGTTCAATTTTTCTTGATGGTACCTTGCTAAAAAAAAAAAGGGGAGCTAGGTGTAGAAAGTATGTGAACAAATGAGGCCAAATTCTTCTGTTCTTGGCACTACTTTGCTAATGTGGCAGTTGGCTAACATGTATGAAAAAATGAAAAGATTTGATTATCTTAACACCTGAAATTTTGTCCCATTCATTCTTTTACTTTGTTTACAGTAGTAAGTAATAATGTTTTGAAAATTGTAATTGGTATTTGAGATTTTGCAGCAGACACTGAAGTGAGGATTATGTGACATTACAGTTAAAGAAAGAGAGGAGGCAGCTTCGATAAGGACCATCATTTTCAAAACCTGTTATGCCATTGTTGTACTGCCTAAGTCTTACAGTAGCTAATTTTGGTTTTAGATTTAGAATTTTGTTGTGAATTTAGACATTAATTTTTATTCAAAAGAATTGATTATTCATTCAAATCCGTTTTTATTTCAGACTCGCAACATCCTCAAGTACCTTTTCCCAGTTCCCAAGGATGACAGCCAACGAGTTGTTTCATTCATTAACTGGGATGACTGGATCCTCTTCAGACAACACACATACAAGAAAGATGAGGGCGGGAAAGATTACTCTCTAAATGAGATAGGTCCACGCTTTAGCATGAAATGTTCGTTATTTCTTGTTCTTGTGATATAAATTCAGATTAAAATCTTCTGAAGTGTATGGCTTACAGTTTTAACTATATTCAAGTCAGACTATGCCTGAATTTTTTTTTCTGATGTCACCACCTTCAAGCGTCAGACTAAACAGCAGTGCTTAAAGACTTATCAGTAGATCCAACACATTGGTTTGACTGTCGATTGAATAAAGCAGTCACATCATTCATGCAGAAAGAACATCAGGTTTCTTTATCCTTAATTGACGTGTGTTAATCCTCTGCTGATATATTAACTTTTTTTTTTTTTACTAAATTATTGAATCATATGGTATGGAAATGTTCGTTGTGCAGACAGATATGACGTTTTAAGTATTAGTTATAAGGAACCTGGTTCTATGTATTAATGCCACTTGGTGAATTTATGTCGTACTCATTGCTTTTTCAGTATATCGCATTATAATGGGAACTTTAGACCAGGATGGAGCAGCAGATACAGAGTTTGTCCTTCGTCCCTACATGAACACAGCACGGAAAAGGAGGTTCTTGTCAGATGATGATCCTTGGTAGCAGTTTTGATTAGAAATTTATGGAAATTGTTATAACATGTCAGAAGAGTACAGTATTATGATATGATTGCCTTGAGTCTATCTTACAGTTAGTGTGATAGAATATGATACTGTTTGATATATATAAATTAGTCATATTAAGATGTTGAAAATATAGTTTTCTTTTTCAAAGTATATTATTCCTTTGGTGTTTTTTAACCCTCATTAGTAAATGAATCAAGAGTTTATGCATTTTTCACACCCAATTTTGGTCATAAAAGAAATGAGACATAATGAAATGGTAAATCTCCACTAATAAGAAAGTGACATGACAGCAAACTGTACTACGTATGAGCTGTTCATTAGTAAGATTTTGTTTCTGTGGTGCTCCCTTTAAGCAACCACTTATGGAACATCTATTAGGGGAAAAGAGAAGTGCACCTATCATGGGAAATACACTTAAAATGAGTGTCATAACCCATAATAGTCCCCATGCAGCCAGTCATACAACAAGATTTTAATCCAGCATAAGTAGAAGCTTTGCCAGGAATGATTAGAACAACCTTCATAGTTAGTGAAAACAAGCTAATCTCAAATAAAGCAACAATCAAGAGAACACAAACCCATAACAAAGCATAGTTAATATTTACAAAAAAATTTCATGGCAGAAAAAACTCGTGCATTATAGCTCCCATTATCCTTGCATTTACCTTCCTCACCATCCCATCCACGAACATTGGATAGCATAACACACCCTTGATGCAAACCTTCCTTCAACTGGAACCACTCCCTTCTGACTTACACACACACATCTTAATCACCCAGTATAAGCTCACTGCTTCTGATAGCTTCACCGTATCCCTATCAACCTTATTATATGCTTTCTTCAGATCCATAACTACAATATAAAAATTCCCTTTTAAGTATTTCTCATAAATTCTTCAAAGCAAACTCCTGTTCCTCCTATCCCCTACCTCTCCTAAATCCAAATTGTTCCATCCTAATCTGTGAATTTCCAAACACCTTACCAGGTATGCTCAGCAGACGTATGCCTCTGTAATACGAGAATTCACTTTTGAACCCCTTGCCTTTCTATAAAGGCACTATACAGACATTCCGACAGTACTCAAATACCTTACCCTTATCCATGCATACTTTGAAAATCCTGATTAACCGGTCAACAACACTTACTCCCTTTCTTGAAAAATTTATATGAAAACCCATATATATATATATATATATAGAGAGAGAGAGAGAAGTAACCCAGCCTGTAATATTTTTGCGTCTATATACTGAATTCTAGAGTTCAACCTATCCGTAATTTGCTACATATACATTTATATCATAATTATACGCTCTCAACTTTATCTTATCCACTTTATAGTTTGTGTGATGGTACATAAAGTGAAAATACGGCTCTTGCTGCGAGTGCATGCCTAGTTCTACTGGGAGGATAACCTGTCGATATTCCTTAGGATTCCAATGTCTCACTTTATTGACTTTATGATGTTTGTTTGGCCGTTTTATACACTATTAAGTGTACTATTAAGATTTGTCTGTATTTTTAATGAGAAAATTCTTTAAAACAATTTATTCTATGAATAATTTAAAAAGTTGTAGTTATACCTCAAACTTTTTAATTCATTTTCTATGGGAGAATAATTTCAACAACGAACTTGATTTTCAATTGGTATTGATATAAACATAATATAGCAAGTTGACTATAAGAATAATCTAACTATAATAAAGCTGAGTAATGAGGAGCAGAAAATGTATAACATATGACGTCACTGGAGGTATGGCAGAATACGCGGGAAAAAGTGTCAACAACAGGACGCGCGGGAGGGGCCACTCACTTGATGGTGACCTGTTACCTGTGACATCGTGTGACGTATACCCTGACCTCGTGTAACATCTTACAACATGTCAGACTCGCCGCAGAAGGCTGCAGCGGTCACCCCTAACCCCAAAAGTTCGCCCACTAAGAAGGAAATGTGAGTGTTGAGGCAACTAGGTGGCGGAGCAAAACGGCCGATATGTTTGTGTTGCGTGTATGTGTTTGACGTTAAGGTTCACATCTGTTTCATAAGATAACTTGTTAAGTCAACTCAAGGTAAAAAAACTAAGCTTGTTTGTCTCGGCCTATATCAGATCTTCACGTAATAATGTATACGCATGCGTGAGAATTGTTGTTGGTTGGTATTTCATGTATGTATATTTAGATTTCTTAATACCCTTGTTATTGACAATTTATAGTATCATTAAATTGCACACGTTTATTACTGTGCATATATAGGATTATTTACATATATTAGGGGTGTATTATGTTTTCTTTAACCATTTTATGTTAAAGGCTAGTTTTGCTCCACATCACAATTTTGGTTGGTACATTTTCGTTTCAGCTCTCCATCAAAACTACCCAAGGGAAACGTCTACGTATGTTTTAGCAGTTTTATTTAATGCGTTGTGATTACAGAAATGGGTGATTACCAGTTCAGCTCGACATTAGGAAATGATTACTGGTCCTTATGTTGTTGCTTTTCCGGTTTGTTGTGATTACAGAAATATCTTTAGAGTATAATTTTGAACGTATTTTATTGAACAATTCTGTGTGGTAATAGTTATGTATATCAGAGAACATATGGAGTTAATGTAAAGTAGGTAAGCATTTGTAAAATATCTACAGAACCAAGAAAAGCCTCACCAAGTAGACTAATTGATAGTAGAAATATGCCAACATTACATCCATATCCTGCTGGGATCACACTGTCACATTTGTTGACATCTGGCACTATAGCGATGTATTTTCATGAGTATGACAGGTATGCTGTGACTAGATTATTGAAAATTTTGATAAATCATGACTATTAGGAAGAATAGAAGTTTTCATGGGTTTTGTTTACTTGTTACAGTGTATTACTTCCACTAACCACATATTTTGCCATATTTACTATTCTTGCATTATATTGTTCAGTAAACTATAATGCTCCAGATCATGCTCCACAGGTGTTTCTGTCATCACGCTGAGTAATATAAAGCATCCAAAACAGCAGTGGCCATTTCCCATAGCTAGTTTTGATGCAGACCTAAACAGATAAATTAGTCAAGAATTCTTTCATATTGAACTATACATTGTTCCTTTTCAAAATTGTCATCTCCTCCCTCCCCCCCAAAAAAAAGAAGAAACTCCCATGTTGGTGGTGCAGAGGGTAAGTACTTGTTTGAAGCATTTTGTTACAGGATGCATGTTGAAAATAGTTTCCTATGTAGTAATTAACGAAGAACTAGGAGGTTAGTACTTGAATGTTAGTTGATATCTTCTTCAGACAGGTTGTAATGAATTTACTTTGATTGCAGTGATGCAGCAACTGCAGCACTCAACCATTTTGCCCAAGGCAAACGACACCTAGTTGTGGGGGATATTCCATCTGCTGTCAACTCTCTTCAGGTGAGAATGAACTTGCTTGTCTCATCCTGGCATAGATGATGTTTTCTATTGTAATGTAACTTATGTGGGCTCTACTAGTGCAATGAAACTTGATGAGCTGGCATCATAAATAGATAGGTAAGGATGATCTACTCCCAAAAGCTTTGATTTGGGAAAAAGAACATAAAATTTAGAAGCACAGAGACTAGAAATGATAAGGGTCTATTGAAACCCCTAGTACAATGTGCACCAGTTATATGGCAAAAAAAAAAAAATTTACTGGCTTTTCGTAATGTTTCAGGAGGCTTGTCGGTTCCTTGCAGAAGAGTATGGGGAAACCGCACCAGAATGTGGTGATGCTTATTTCCATTATGGTCGGGCCTTACTAGAGTTGGCCCGCTTGGAAAGTGGAGTTCTGGGAAATGCCTTAGATGGAGGTGAGTGGTAATGACCTTCCTTTCCCAGTTAGATCCTTGGTATGCAACTGGATATCATTTCAGATTTGGATTGGTTTTATAATTTTCAGAATATTGAAGTTCAGATTTATTCATTTGTTTTCAGTACCTGAAGGTGAAGACATGGATAACTCCCAGGTGGAAAATCCTGAAAAAATGACAGGTATAAAGCTTTAAGTTGACAGCATTGAATGAGCCCCTCCGCTGAACTTAGTCAAGTGTTTTAAGTACTGGCAGCAGGGATTAGGGATGCTAATGCATATTGTAGTTCACATAAAAGTAGATTTTGTCCTATTCTGTGAGTGGATAGGAGCTTGACAGATCATGTGATGTTATGTAGGTAAACTTTTTGTTTTAGTAGAGTACTAGAAATGTGATTGAGAAAAAGAGGGATAAAAGAAAGTGTGAGTGATGAAATTATGAAACAGATGTTGGAAGCTGAGAGAATGCAACAACTGCAAGGTGAAGTTGAGTTGATGTGGAGGCATTTCAGTGTATAATTACAGGCTGCCATAGAGATAAGTGGTAGTAGAGATGTAGGTTGTGGAAAGAGGTACAGCATGATGAAATGAAATATTTAGTCAATGAAATAAGAGTTTGAAAGAAGAATGTTTTTGAAAGTGCAGTGTTGTATTGAGGTCAAAGAGCACAGAATAAAAAATCCTTGTTGGCCAAATTGGGAAGATGGTGCAGATGAATAACAGGAAATGAAATAAGGATCTTGCTAGAAGAAAAAGTTAGAATTTAAATGGGAGTAAAAATGGAGGAGGATGGATATGTTGAAGGTCAAATGCCTGAGGACAGTGTAACATGAGGTAGGTTGATCATGTGAGACACTTGTGTTAGTAAGTGCAATCTGATGAAGAGAGATGATCAGGGTTTACAGAAATTATTTGCTCATTATGAGGACGTGTGAAGAAAGACCGACTTAAGAGGATCTGTTTGCCAGAAGTGGAAGGATAAAGGGGGAGGGGAGACAGAGGAGATGGATAAACATAGCACACACTTGGTTTCCTTTCATGCACTGCTTTACACAATATTCATTAAGATGCTACAGTTTGTTTGTTTGTCTTTTACTTGAATAAATGAGTTGCCAAAAATAGAGGATAACTTTTTGATATAGCTGGAATGAGGAGGATATATGCATTAAGTATAAAATGTTGTGCTAAAATATGTTGTAAGAAACTCATTTTGATGAAAGTAATTTTAAGTTCATGTGATAGGATATATGGCAGATAGGTTGGCTAAGATCTGTGGCAGTATAGTTGAAGGTATAAGAAAAATATATAGACTGCAGGTGAGATGTATAGATACAGTAAGAAAATTGACTGTGACTAGATACTCCAGATGAAGATGCTAAGAAATTATGTAGGATCAGGTGCTGTAGATGCATATTGTGCTTGGAGTTAGTGTGGAATGAGAGAGGTCTCAGTGAGGACACTACATTGTATGCAAAGTGAAAAAGTAATACTGTAATAGCTAATATTAGCATGGAAGTTCATATTTCACTTTAAAACATTAGACATGGTATGAGGATGTGTGCAAGTAAATATTTAGGCTGTATGCACCAAATTCGCTGAAAGGAATTGGGAATGGAGTTAGTGTTAGTAATGATGATAGGAAAGAAAAAAGGGAACAATTTTCAAAGTTGTTTTTGTTAAGTTATGACTTTGGACTTTGCAGAAAAGTTTCTCAGTTAAGGGACTGTTTTTGTAACATAACAGACTCACTGTGGGTTATGGGGTTGTTGCAGGATTTTGACTGAAAGTTCATGACTGAGGACATTTGTGTTATTAGACTTGAAGTTGTTTAAAGATAATTGTGCAAAATAAGTTTTAACTGACTTCAAATTGCATTTATGGTGACTTTTCTTTTATCTAGAGAATGAGCAGAAAGGTGTTGCCAAAGAAGTACATAAAGCTTTAAAAGAAAACTACAGGTTTTTAGATGAAATGATGAAAACCAACACAGAAAAAGACTGTAGAGTAATAGAAAAGGAAGCTGGGAGGGGGATTGAATGTGAGCAAGAAGTGATGAATGAAGAGGTTTCTGATATAAAGAATGGAGTTGATAAAAGTTCTGATGTACTTTGCAAGAAGGAAAATGAACACACAAGAGAAAGTTTTAAGTGTAGCAAGATTGACATTGATGGAAATGAAATACCAAAATTAGATTCAGTGGATGACACTGTAGTTGCAAAGTACTCGATCTGTGATTCAGAGATGGAAACAGAGGTGGAGGAATGGGGTGCTTGTGGAAATGAAAAAGGAAAGGAAGAAGTAACATTGGAGGGGAATGGACCAGTTGAAGAGGACAAAAGGGAAGGAGAAGAGAATGAAAAAAAGAGTAAGATCTTTCTTATTTACATTAAAGAATAACAGTTTGTGGACTGTAGTTTGAAGCATCATTGTCTTCTGGTGAAGGTATTAGATTGATGGGAAGTTTAACAGTTTTGCTCCTGAAGGCTAATTGAAGTTTCATGCAAGTTGTAGATTGTCAACCAAAGGCAGAATGGTATGGGTTGTTCTCTTATTTGCCTTGCCACTTAGAGTAAGTAATCCCACTCAGATGTTCTGTATGAGTACTATAGCCCTTCATAAAAGTTCTCTACTTTATATTCATCTACAGAAAAGTATGCTAATCTGGTATATTTGTTTTGTATGGACCAGTAGTATTCTCCACCAGCTGCCTAGGCAGTCATTACTTCCAGTTGATTTCATAGTTCAACCTGGAAATGTAAGTAATCAAAATAAGCTTGTGAAAAGTTACTGTAGACAGGTAATCAGAATTCAGGTTTACACAGCAAAATAGCAGTTGCTAGGTTCTTCCCCCTAGTAAACCAAGCTTTACTTCACCACTGCATACCAGTTAAATACCAGTGTCCATATAGTCATTTAAGTGGTATTCTCTTTTGATCAGGAACTTTGGGATGGACATACATATGTCAAGACAGTACAATGAAAAATGTACAGTAGCATAATGTAACTTATTTGAGCAAGATAAGCTGTGCTTGAAAGTTGCATTTGGAGAAAAACATTTGAAGTTTTCTTTTGTCAAAACAAATAAGGAATCTGGACTTAATTTAACTGATTCAGAATTATGATTTAAATCTATATTTATGGCCAGTAGAACTTAAAAGAAAAAGTGTGGGAAAACAAAGTAAGATCTAAAGAGAAATATATTTAAAAAAGGATATGTATATTAAGAATCATTATGGCATGGGAGGGATGCTGCACTTCACATTTTCAACTTTCAGTTTAAGAAGAAGCTAACAAAATTTTCTTGGGTCTTTTTCCTGACTCAGGATAAAGCCTTGCTAGCATCATAGAGCAGTTGCTCATGGAGATTTAGAATACTATTTTCTCTTTTTATCTTCCCACCTGGATTCACTCTTTTTGGCACAGAAATACCTGAGGCTGACTCATTGATGGACCCAGTATCTTTATAGCAGCTCAAGTCTTATGGCTTTATTAGCACAGTAGTTAAATGGTGCCATCCAACCATCTACATGCATAGATCCCTCACACTTCCACAGTACAGAAAACTGCCATTCTAATGGACTAATTGGGGGAAAGGTTAACCTGTTTGAAACCATATTCCATTGCATCCTGAATTTTTGCAAGGAGCATTAGTAAATGAAATATTCTTAAGATTAATGGAAACTTGTGTTATTCCTAAGTTAATATTGTTTTTTGTACACTCTGGACCTCATATGAGGATTTATTGGTACCTGTCCATATTTGAATTTTCATCCAGTCTAACTCCAACACTTAACGACTGATATCACAAGCAGCCTATCACCACAGTTGAAAAATTTATCATTTATTTCACTCGCATATTGCCAAAGAGTGCACTTCATCTTGACGTTATGCTTGATCTACATGTTGTAGTCTATCTATCTATATCTCTGATGCCTGCTCCCACCTGGAAGTTCCTCAAGGGGAGGCCAAGGCAATAGAGTCTCCATAACTAGTGAACTCCAGTGCCGCTTCTTATCCTTTTGTGCCTCACACTTAACAGGCCACTGGCAGAGGGCAACTCTAGCACGGTGTTTGCCGAGGCTCCTACTGAAT
>JAUTYZ010737723.1:0-11315 GCA_032273725.1 Panulirus interruptus | reverse complement strand
TCTCACTTGCACATTGCTATGTGCATCTTCACATCACCACTATGCTTGATCCTGCCAGGCTTGTCTAGAAGTGGTCCATGGCCATCATGATACTCGTTCGACAGGTGGCAAAAAATACCGCGGATACTTAGAACTCAGCACCATGGTTAGTAAAATGGTATACAATATCATAAGCATGTATACTCGAAACCGCAGATGATAATACCGCGGTAAGCAAGGGATATCTGTATGTGTGCTTTGTAGATATAGTGTGAAATCACACATGGAAAGAAACTATAAAATGTGTTGATGTCTCATTATGTGCTATGTAGGTACCCACTCTCTCTTACCACTAAGTAAAAGACCAAGGAAGCAATGAAAATTTAGTCAGTTTTAGAATAAAGATACATTTATAGTAGTATTAGTGCTTATATTTTGGGGATAAACTTATTTGTTCATTTATTCATGTAAATAAAGTTCTGTTTGTGAAAATAATACATCAAAGATACATGTGTGTAGTGTGCACGGCTTAATGCCTAGAAAGAAACCACAAAGTGTGAAATGTTGACCAGAAAAACATAATCATTGTACAGTCACCAAGAGATACAGCATTCATGCCACCTGCCTGCCTCTTCCCCTAACCACTCACCAGACTAACATAAAGGAAAATAAACTATTTTTTTGGTTTTCCTGTAATCATGTTTGATATATATATATTTTGTAAAAAAAAAAAAAATTGATTTTTTTTCACACATGGGGTGGATGGTCTCTTGAATTGCAGTTTAAGGGTTAAGGGACACAAATTGGCACATTCCCATCTCTTTTGGGTTCTGACATTCATAGGCTTCTAGGTAGGTTAGCTAATTTGACAGTTCACTTCTTTCTTCTTTCCCAGGCTTCCAGGTAGGATAGCTAACTCGATTTCATATGCTTCCAGGTAGGGTAGCTAACTTGACAGTTCACTGCCATAAGTTTTTACCAGCATTTTTTCATCAGTATTGTAAAAACTGTAAAAACCATTTCATCCCCTCATTCTTCAGGAAGGTGAACATCCTGACATATATGTATGGCTTCTCAGTCATGGCCTCATTGGAGACTGAATGCAAAACAGAATACTTTATTTCTACTAGGTATGGGATATTCTGAACTAGGCAGTCATGTTTCATACCTAAACTGTGGCTCAAATGGCTTGGCCTTGTATGGGACAAATTCCAGTGTCAGGTAGACCTTCCCACAGACAAAATTCCCACTCTCTTTTGGAAGCCTCACTCCTTCAGTATTTCCAAACATGGCTCAAGATGACAATGCAACATGATAATGATAAAATTCAGTTGCTCCACCACTTTGTTACATCCAAAGTGAATTGCCCTCTTTGTAAAGAAATCTTCCCCAGCCTCTAGAAGGGACCCTTTGTGCCAAGTGTCTAGGATTCCAAATAAATATTTGTAAGATGGTCACCTCAGTTCAGTCTACATTCCTCTTTACATGTGTTACCTACCTTTAGCTTTGGACAGAGATGTCCAACAAGGATGAATTTATTACTCATTGGAAGGTCATACAGGTGTGGGGTCCTTGGAACCTCTTTCCCTTCATATCAAATTAAAGGAGCTTGTTATACCAAAATTATTCCTTGATTGCAAGCCTGTTCCCCAGCAAAAAGAACACCTGACTTGTAATAGATATCACTACAGCAATCTAGTGCATTTCCAGTCTGCAAGGAATATGCCAGTCTTATCCTGGATACCACAGAGGAGATACTATTTCCAGCATGGGACTACATTCAGGATTTTTACAAGTGTGTGCAATTCCAAGACCCTCTCTTGGTATCAACCTTTGGACAGTCAGCCTTCAGAAAGATTATCATTCTGGGTGTTTCACCTCCAGGAGAACTCTTCATCACCAAATCAATGCTCTCCTTTTGGTGTGCACATCTGTGAAAGACTTACAAGACCATGATGCATATTCTTTCTCTGTCATTTGACACCTATGGAACAACTGCTTCCTCTTCCTTTTATCAAACTTATGTTCACAAGTTCTTTAGCAGCTGAATCCATTTTGTGGTTTAGTGACCCTGATAGCACAGTTTTAGAGGGCGATCCTTGGTTCCCCCACAGTCTTAACCATTGTCCAAATCCAGCCCTAATTCTGCTCTTACCCTCACACCTGTTGGCCATGACAGGTCTAAATGCTAAGTCCTAAATGCTACAAGTATGGAATTTTTCACTGTTTACAAAAACCAGTATGGGAATCCCATTTTCAAAGACTTGATTGCATTAGATCCTCTAAAGGCTGCCAGTATCAGTCAGTTTGGAGAGCCTTCCATGAGTTTTTAGAAAAAGACCCATAAGTCACCATCTGAGACTATATTTTTGCCTTTGCATCCTTACTACTTTGTTCCATGACCAGGAAAAGGTTACCAACAACTTGTCACCCATAAATATGCCCTTCAGATGATTGTGGAAATGATCTTACTGGTCCCACAACTAACAAACTCTGTACTCCTATTTCCTTCAGATCCCAATTCCGGTTTAACAGCCTACTATTTGGTTTCTAAGAAAGATCTTGGATGTACAAACCAATTCCTTTTTGTCCAGTTTTCTTACTGCTCCCTTACTTAACAAGTTCCTGACCTCATTACTATAGCCTTGTAAAATGAATTTTGCTGTTCCATTAAAAGAATTCCCTCAGCTTTTATCAAGGACAAATCATCATTACTTCTAACTCGAAGGGGAGAGGCATACCTCACAGTCTTTATTCTTTAGGCAATTTGAAAGCCTGTGTGAATTCTACAACTGAACAGCCTGAAGATTATCTTTTTATCTCTCCTCCCTCTGATGGAAAGGAGCATTGACACATACCAAATACCCCATCCTAAAGTTCTAGCCTGTCTCAAATGCCTGTACCCTGGATGTCAGAGAGGCAGCCTCTATTCTAGTCCAAGTAAGTGAACCACTAGCTGAAGGAAACTGTTCTTAGGTGGGCTGTGTATCTCTGTCAGCCCACTGTCTATTGTTATCTCGGTCAGCATCTGCAGGACACTCCCCTCTGTGGCATTTAGGAATCTGCCAGGCTCCTCTGCCAAACCCATCACTCACCTCTTACAGTAAATTTAAGAGTTTCCTACTGGCCTCCATTAGACTTTGCTGTCATCTCCCTTTTTCAGAGGTTGATTCTTGTTAGAAAAGGAATTTCAAACTCAAAAAAAGCAATTTCTCAGTACAAGAAAGGCCACTGAACAAGCCTCCATTTTTCTTTCTGTCCCTCCTCCTTACACTTCGATACCGCGTGTAGTGTAGTTGGGGGTTTTGCAGGAACGACTGGTTTGGCCATGTTCACTGAATTCAGATCTGAGATGTGAGTGAGTTTGAAAAAGAGACCTTTGTGAAGTGGCATATGGGTAAGAATAAATGAAACAAGGGGAGTGGAAGGTACTTAGAAGGAAGCAGTGCTTACAAATGCAAGAGAGGTATGTGGCTTGCAGAAGGTGGGATATGGGTGTAAGAGAAAGGGTAATGAGTGTTGGGATGAGGAAGTTAAAATGCTAGTGAATGAGAAAAGAGAGATTACTATCTGGACAGTACCTGCAGGGAACGAATGCAAGTGATTGGGAGGAGTACAAGAGAAAGTGGCAGGAGGTCAGGAGAGCTGAAAAAGAGGACAAATGAGATGCAAATGACAGAGTCTCAATGAAGTTTACAGTGAGTAAGAAAAATATTGGAAAGAGACAACATTGTAAGGAGAAAAAGAGAACAAATGAGAGCAACAGCAAGGGTAGCATATATGGAAATGGAAAGAAACAAAAACGAGGTGTAAAAGAGATGGAACGAGTATTATGAAGGACTATTGAATGTTAGATGATAGAGTGACAGATGCAGTAGTTTAAGATAAGGTTGCAAGAAAAGTGAGAGTCCTGTTGAATGGTATGGTGAAAGCAAAGGGGATAGTTAAAGCCTTGCATAAGATGAAGTGTGGCAGGAGTAGATACGAATGCACGAGTTTCTCAAGAAACAGAATGACAGTGATGTTGATTGGCTAATCAGGTCATTCAGCATTTGCATGGGCTAAGGTGAGGTGCCAGAGCATATACCAGAATGCACATGTAGTTCCCTTACATAAAGGCAAAAGGGATAAAAGTGAATGCTCAAATTACAAAGTTATATCTGTCAAGCACCGTATGCCTGGTAAAATGTGTGAGAGTTGTGATTGAGTGGTGGCACACACAGAACATTTGATTGGGGAGAAGAACTGTGGCTTCAGGATAGGTCAAGGACATGTGGACCAGGTGTTTGCCATGAAGAATTTGTGTGAGAAATACTTGGAGGAAGAATTCTATGAGGCATTTATGGATCTAGTGAAAGCATATGATAGGGTTGAGAAGCCTTGTAGAAAGTGTTAGAAATACCTGGGGTGAATGGAAAGTTACTAAATGTAATGAGGAGTTTTAATGAGGGGAGTAAGGCATGTGTGCGAGCAGGATGGGAAGAGTTTGAGTGGTTCTTGTTGAAGGTGGGTTTGCATCAAGGATGTGTGATGTCACTGTGGATTTTTAATCCATTTATGAACAGAATGATGAGAAAAGTGAATGCAAGGTTCTTTGAGGGAGGGATAGTTTTATGGTATGCTGGAGTAGGGACATGGGAGGTTAATCAGTTGCTGTTTGCAGATGACATGGCTCTAATGGCAGATTCCAGAGAGAAACTCTAAAATGGGTTCCCAAACTTTTGAATCTGTCGACCCCATAACAGACTTATTGAGCCTTCATCAACCCCAGTAAGTGGCCAGCTTCCTGAGTGCTGCAGGTGCCTCATAAAGATAGAAGGGTCTCTTAGGGCAGTAAATACTAAGTAAATGATAATTGTATATATAAACTAAATCAGCAAAATTGAACAAATGTAGAACAAAACTAACTAATGGAAAATACCTTTTAATTGACGAAGTTTACATCCTTAATGAGATAGATGGGCTGAATGATAATCATTAGGTCACAGTTTTCCACCTTATTATTTGAAGAACAGAAAATTACTCTGCCTTTCCTTTATTTTATATACAATGAACTATATGACCTTTTAAAGTTAAAGTTTTATTGACACCCTGTCGACCCCTAGATATTTATTGACCCCCTGCACAGTTCCTTCAACCCATGGGTGTCTATAATGACCACTTTGGGAATCACTACTCTAAAAGCTGGAGATATAATTTAGAAGAATGTCTCAAAGGAGAAAGTTGAGAGTATGATCAAAAGTAGTGCAGAATGGACATGGGACAGGATAGTTTGAAAGTAAGTTTAAACTGGGAGGCCCAAGAGGAAGTGGATTGCTTTAGGTACCAGGGAATGGACATGGCAGCACATGCAAATCATGCAGGAAGAATTACGTCATAGGATAAGAAAGGGGGCTAAAGTCCTGGTTGCATTAAGGAGTGTGGAAGGGAAGGTCAGCATCTGTTAGGGCAAAGATGGGTGTTTTGAAAGTTTAGTAATCCTGACACTGTTGTATGGATTGGTCTTGGATCTTAAACACAAACAAAAAGAAGAGTGTAGAGGTGTTGGAAAAGAAATGCCTGTGGGAAATGATGTTTTGAAGTGGTTTGATTGTATAAGGAATATTAGCTTATGAGACTGGTGTTGCATGACGTGCAGTCTGAATGAGACAGCTGACAAGGGTGTGCCGAAGTGGTTCAGACATACAGAGTGGATGAGCAAAGAATGCCTGACTAAACAAATACTTGCGGAGCCCTAATCAATTTCTATTTTCTTTTGCCCGACATGGTTTGATTGGGGCATTTTATTTGCCTGTGCCGTGTTGGCCACTAAAAAAAAAGGGGTGGGGGGGCTAGGATCTATATGTCAGAAGTGAAGAGATGAAGGGAAGTGGGAAATCAAGGAGATGAAAGGATGGGAGTGAAGAAGGATTTGTGGTACTGGGTCCTGGACATTCAGGAGAGTGAGGGTAATTCTTCCCTCCTGCATTATTAATTTCCAAAAGATGGAACAGAAGAAGGAGCCAAGCAAGGATTTTTTTTTTCTCTCTAAAGTCATCTGCTCTTGACATCCATGCTAAGGTGAGAAATGGGGAAGTATGAAAAAATACATACTGTATATTATTTCTATGTATATATTATTTGATCTCCCAATCATAACATGATAGAATTGTCTTACCCATTTTTTTATCCTACTAGCACTTCTTTTCTTTTCATTCAACTGATTATTTCTCTCTCCCTCTGAAAGTCTCTCAACAAGGAAGATACAGAGTTCCAAGAATACCTTGGAAAATACCAAAAATATATCAGACAAATATATGACAGCCCAACCAGAAAGCTAGAACTGCTATTCACTGTACTGCTAGTTGAAATAAGAAACTTGCATGGAACAACACAGAAACATTTAAAAGAATACTTGACATATGGTTGATATCAATCCCAGATGAACCAAATATGTAATGCAAGTGGCAGCTGAGAAAAAGTCATATTCATTTAGCATGATGTGCGGTGAGGGCTTAATGCTAGCCTTGCCATTGTGGCTAAATCTCGTCTTATGTACTACCCCTCTCTCTCTCTCTCTCCATGAGCAACATGAATTCTCCCATGGCAAGTTAGATTGAAGGGCAATCATTGTTAGGATTTCAAACACAAACTGGAATGAGATCTTCAGGGGCAATAACCTAGTTACCAACACGAAAATATACTGTAAGTAAATAAGGCAAATAATCAATGTGCTAACACCAACCAAAAAGAAAAATAGTGGAAAACAGAAGATACCCAAAGATGGAAAACACAGGATGAATAGAAGAAGAAAGTGGACAAGGAAAAGAAGATATCAATAAGTGAGGTTTGATGAGAAAATAAGGAATACCAATGAGGAGATAATGAAACCCCCTAAACATGAACAGACAGATTGAGTAAAAAGTTATACAAAACATGAACAGGAACCCAAAGTTACTATTCTTGTTCATGAACAAATCAAAAACTATATAAAGAACATTGACAGGGAAATAATAAAATTCCAGAAGAGAACAGATAATGAGATAAAAGCATTATACAAAGCATGAAAAGGAGGCCAAAGATACATGGACAAAGCATAAAAGAGCTCAGACTGAACCCGTTAGAATTGGAGAAAAGCACAAAAATTGACCTCAAGGAAATTAGCAAGATGGGAAGTGAACAATCCAAATAAATGATTAGCTCAAAATGCTAGAAAAAATTATATAATAAGATATTTAATCAACATAAAAATGGAATTATAGATATTGAAACATGAGATGATATAATCAGAGCAACTGGTTAGCTTAAAGGAATTGCAACACCACGACCAGATAGAATCCGAGGCATATTCCTCAAGGAGACAAAAACAGGAACAACAAACCAATGATGTTACTGATGGGCCCGAGACTAAATCAAAGCAAAATTGCAGACATTCACATTGGCATATGTAACACCATACACTAAAAGTATTGAAACAGATATGAAAGGACACATAAAATACTATAAAGAACAACTACATAAACCAAGGCCAGCATGAATATGTACCTGGAAAAAGTGCACAAACCCAATTATTAGCTCTCCATAATGACATGTACAAAGGTTTAATGCAAGGAAAGAGAATGGCCAACATTTTTCTTAACTTTGTTATAACATTTGATGAAGTAAATCTTTGAATCTTACCAGAGAAAGTACCAAAACAAAACATCAAGGGTAAGGTAGGAACAAGGCTCAAAGAGTTTTTAGCTGAAGAAAAATTTAAAGTGGTAACAACTAGAACTATGTATGATAATGTTTTAATGGGGTACCACAAGGAATTATGTTTGCCTTAGTTCTCTTTATAATGATGATAACAGACATTTACAGAGAAATATAAGAAAGCATAAAGAACCACTTACAGAAATGCTGTGAATCCATACTTGATGTATCCATTGACATACTTCTACTTCTTACCAGTAGTATCAGCCATCGAAAATCTGAGAAAATGTAGAAGACATAATATCAGGGAGGAAAGTCCAGTTCAGACTGGAACAACAAAATACTCAAAGAAAAAGAGGTTAGTATACTTTAATTTATTCTATTAGATTAAATGATTTATTTGTAATGCTAGCTATCTACTAACTTACCTGTACTCTATCTAGCACTTTAGTCATCAAGCAGTTGTCAGCAGCATGAGACATATTCACACTCACATCCACTTCTATCATTATCTCAAGCCAGAATGAACGGGTAGCAGTTGGATAACAATATAAGATGAGTTTCCAAGGTAATGTCAGATACAGGAATTGTGTTAAGTATTAATCACTTTTTCCCTGATGATGGCAGAGCATAGCAATATACAAATATAACATAAGCATAACAACTGCATTACCCTGAGGACTATCCAGTGATTATAGTTATGTAGACATCACCTAGCCTGACAAATCAGAATTAGTAATAAGAGCTTAATTTATTTCATATTTTCCAGATTTTCTTAAAATTTTTCAACTTTTCATAGCTTGCCATGGAACCCCTGAAAATCTTGCTTTAAACCACTGGGGGCATCCATGGACCCCAGGTTGGGAACCATCAGTATGAAGAAAGATTTATTGGACCTGGAAGTATCATAAAATGGAAGATACAGAGTTATTAAATCTTGAAGAATACTATGGAATGTACCAAAAATAAATCAGGCAAAAATATATGAAAGCCTAGGAAGGAAGATAGAGCACTTATCCATTGTATTGCCAGGAGAAGAAATAAAGATGCATGGAATAGCTAAAGAAAATATAAAAGAAAACTTGACATATAGTCGAAATAAGTCTTAGAATAGATAATTATGTAATACTGTGATGGCAGAAAGGAACAGCATTATTCACCAAGGAAGATGTATCATGAGAACTACAAGCTAGCCCTGCCATCAAAGCAAAATCTTGTAGGTTTTTGTAAGTAGGTAGGTACTCACACTCTCTCTCTCTCCTCCCTGCCACCTGGAGTATTGGCACATCAATGACTGCTCTTAGGAATAATGTGAAATAAAATGTCAAATAGAGAGTTATACCATGGAGGAATCAATATTACATTTCATGAAGATGTTCTGATCAAATCTTATTGCTGAAATTTAGTCTTGTGACTCAATGAAGTGTAACAACAACTAGTTTTCTATACATGTCATACCCATTTTTCCTATTTACCCTGTTTCAATAGGCTGTCACCAACAAATTATGGCATGTTTCATTGTAGGTACCATTTTTTTTGTATAACATCATTTTTATAAAATTGAAACACACTAAAATTATTCTACACCACATACAAAGGCAGAGCACATTGCCTCATTGTGCTCCTCCACTTCCTGGCATGCTACAAGCAAGCTTCATTTCAGATGCCAATCACCTTTAGTACTGTGATGCCTTGTCACTCTGTGCATATTACAACCCCAAATTGCCCAAACCTTTCAAGTATATCTGGAAAACAGCCAGCAAGTATGCCTGAAAGCTTGCCAGCAAAGAAGGCATGGAAATTATTCAGTTTACAGTCGAAAATTGGTGTATTAAGATGCTCTGATGCCAGTGAATATCTAATGGACATTGGCTGTGCATTTGGCTTTCCCTACCACTGTAAGAACTACTCATGCAAATGCTCATAGAATTAAGAATGTTCTAAGTGTGACCTCTATCAAATACTGTACTGCTATAACAATGGAAGGGAGAGACCAGTTTAGGGACCATATGGAGAGAGTATTGTGTGTGTGTATGGAAGACCAGATGCAACAGAGCATGCCCGAGTTTGTAAGTGATTAGAAAAAGACCAAGTAACAAATTCAGGACTTGAAAACAGAGATGAGGGTGAAAGTTCTAGTTCTAGCACAGAAACATTTACAGCAAGCCTTAATTATTCTGAATACTTCAAGTGGCATTTAAACCTTCATTACATTAAGTGTATGGGCAAGGTAGCAAGCACAGATCACATGGAAGCATGGCAGTTCCCTAATGAACTTAATAGGATCATTACAGAAAATGGCTATTTTCCACAACAAATTTTCAGTGTAGACAAATCAGAAAAACTAGATTATTTTGTAAATTAATGCTATCCCAAACCCACATCTTACAAGAAGAAAAGACAGCTTCAGGATTAAAACCAGCTAAGGATCAACTGACTACTTCTGGAAGACAATATTGCAGTTGCTATTAAGCTCAAGCCTCCAGTAATCTACCATTCAGACATTTCCATGATTCTTAAAGGATAATCCAAGAATAAACACCATCAATTGGCGAGCAAATAAGAAAGCCTCGGTGAGGCCAACTTCATTCTTGGATTGGATAAACTTATATTTCACCTCATTCATTAAGAATTACTGTGCACAAAAAACCTAGACAGAATCTTACCTATCTATATCTCTGATACTCGTTCCCCTCCGGGAACTCCCTCAAGGGGGTTGCCACAGCAAAAGAGTCTCCATAACTTGTGAACTCCAGTACCACTTCTTAGCCTTTAGTGCCTCACCCTTTATAGGCCACTGGCAGAGGGCAACTCCAGAGCAGTGTTCCCAGAGGCTCCTACCTAATGTTCCTACCAACTACTTCTACCCAACGTGTCTACCAAATATTCTAACCTACTACTTTTACCAAATGCTTCCATCTAATATTTCTTCCAACTACTTCTACTTAATGCTCCTGCCCAAATGTTCCTACCTACTACTTCTAACTGGACAATAAAGCTTTGCATATCCCAGACATTGTATCTGGACATCCAATCATCTTGGAAGATCTGTTTGCTTACATTCAGGTTGTGTATTTGCCATTAAGCACAATTATTTTTTTAAACAAATGGCTGTATTTACTCAAAATTTTTACTCAAAATTTAAAGTGGATACATGTTACAGTGATTCCATAAATCTTTTACTTCATTTTCAAACTGAAAGTAGATTAGGTTTGATTTCCTTGAGTTTGGTTGGGAGTTGTCTGAACAAGTTAACCCTTTCTTTTATCTTCACAAGTGAAATGTCTGAGTATACAACATTGAATGTTAAGCAACAACAGTGTTTAGCTATTTCTCCTCGGCCACTATAATATTTTTGAAACAAATTTAATAAAATTAAAGTGCTTCATACTAAAGGTCATTTTAAGTTTGGTCAACCAGTGTCATACAAGATAAGTCTTCAGATATGTACATGAGAGGGGACATGACTCAAGTCTGCAGATACATATCCCCAGCCTTTTATGATAATTTTTCCTTTATGCTTAACTTGAAGTCTGTTGAATTCAAAACAGTAACATTAGATTAGCATAATAAGTGCTTCCAGATGAAATTCGTACATTATATTAGTAAAGTATCTTTGGATGCTTCAAGTAAAATACATCTATATTTTTTTAATATAGCAA
>JAUTYZ010737501.1:5673-19914 GCA_032273725.1 Panulirus interruptus | reverse complement strand
TATATTTCAATTAGGGCCCGGCCTTGATGTGGACTTTTGTCCGTGACTGGAGCCTTCAACATAAAAAAAAAAAAAAACATATGTTAAAAAGCCACAGTGACATCACACAGCCCTGCCTCACACTTACTTGTATAACGAAACCTTCACTTAACTCTCCATCCACTCTTACACATGCATTTGCTCCTCCATAGAAGGCTTTTACACCATCCAACAGTTGTCTATCTATCTATCTCTCTATCTATATCTCTGATACCCATTCCCACCAGGAACTCCTTCAAGGGGATGGCCATGGCAAAAGAGTGTCCATAACTGGTGAACTCCAGTGCCGCTTCATAGCCTGTTGGTGCCTCACCTTTAACAGGCCACTGGCAGCGGGCAGCTGTAGTGCAGCATTTCCAGAGGCTCCTACCTTATGTTCCTGCCAACTACTCCTGCCTAATGTTTCAACCTACTCTTTCTAGCTAATGCTTACACCAAAATGTTCCTACCTACTGCTTCTACCTAACGCTCCAGTCTAATGTCCCTACCAACTACTTCTGTCCATTGCTCCTACCATTTTGTCAAAAGGCAGGGCTAGCACATAGCACTCACCATAGGAAAACCTAGAGTTACTAAGAATGAGTTGTGTGGGTTAAGTGTTGTCAAGTGCTACGTGTGACAAGGAGAGATTGTATGTTTGTGAAGAGCATGCCAGCAGCCCCTGCTTGGGTAAGGCAGAAAGAAAAGACAGCTTTGTGGGTCAGAGGTAGATTGTGATATACCTTTAATTACAGACATTAATGTCACAAGAAAGAGTATCTCTGACCATAATATGATTGAAGCACTGAAATAGATGCAGGCAGACTGGATGAAATAAAAGATGTATGTATGTCAGGGAACTTTAATTTTTACTATGAAAAAATAAAGTGGAACAAAGTAAATAGTTTAACAGAAAATATGCAATGGTTAGATAGTCTGAATGGCAGTAATGAAAAGACAAACATGTCAGTCTTCTACCATCAAGTTAATGAAATGATCATAAAAGTAGTGGCAAATAAAAGAAAGTATAATGTAAAGAGAAAGATGCCATGATACAGAAAATAGTGGATGAGTAAACAAAGAGAATGTCATAAATACCAAGATTTTCAACAACCAAAGATATAATGGAACAATGGAAGAAAAAATAAGGAATGTGGACAAGGAGATAATAGAATCAGAAAAAATGGAACAGAGACCAAAAGAAGAAAAGGTAATGCACTGTATGGACCAAATCCTGAAAGTCTTGTTTGCTGATATGAACTGAGAAAAGAGAAATACAGAGATTTAACCATTCAAAGAAAGTGACAGTTTTGAATATGACCCCAAAAGAATATGTCAAATGTTATTTAACTAGTGTAAGTCAGTGTTTCATATTAGAGAGCATGAAAAAATGTTTATTGACTTTGATGAGTATGCATTTACAGATATAAACTTATCAGATAGTGATATAATTGAAGCAGTTGATCACATTAAAGGAAACTCAGCTCCAAGGTCCGATGGGATTCCAGCAATCTTTGTAAAGAAGATGAAAGTAACAATACTGCTGAGACAAAGTAACAATGCTGCTGAGACAAAGCATAAACCAAACAGACATAGCAGACCTACACAAATTAGCATATGTGATACCAGTACAGACCAGTTAGTCTAACTTTTTTCTTAAAGTATCAAAATAATGGAACATCCTATTTCAAACATTTTTTAATGAAGAACAGCATGGTTTTGTCTCTGGTAAAAGCAAGGAAACATGACTACTTGCCCATTATAATGACATATATGAAAGATTGATGGATAAGAAATGAATGGACAATGTTTTTCTTGATTTTGCAAAAGCATATGATAAAGTAAACTTTTGAGTATTATTAAAGAAAATAGCAAATAAAAATATAAAAGAAAAATGAATTAAAGAATTTTTAACTAACAGAATATTCAAAGAAATTTGCTAATGGAAACATATGTATGGAAGATGTACTGTCTGGGGTACCGCAAGGAGCAGTTCTATCTGCAGTACTCTTTGTAATGGTGATCTTATATGTAGATAAGAAAGTAAGAGAGAGTGTAATCAGATGTTTCACAAATGACATGAGAGTAAGTGTAGCAGTATATGTCCTTAATAGGTTAGAAAGAAAACAGTGAATATGAGTCACAATAAATGTGAATTAACTACGGTGAACATCCCAGCTATAAACTCAATAAACTTAGTGTCATACAGATCACCGAAAACAAAAGATGAAGAAATTTGAAGGGATTAGGGAAACCTGACCCAACAATAATATCAGCTGTTGGCTCTAACTTCTATTTTATTGAATGGCAGGAAAGAAGAGTAGATTATGGATGTAGACACAATTACAAAGGGAAGAATAATGAATCAGCAGATGAAGGAGAACAGCTCCAATTGATTTATGTGATTCCCTCAGTCTTATGCAGGAAAACAACATACCGACAAAGGGAGCATTTCAGTAGACCTCATTTTTATAAACAACATGGAACTGTTTTCAAGTATAGAAGTAAATAATTCTGGTCTATTGGATCATAATATCATATGAATTACTGAGTAAGGGCATCGGGAGATGTCAGGTCAGGTTCAGGTAGAGGGAGGGTCATGGAAACCTTTGCACCAACCTTACCTGTCACTAATTACAAGGTCATGTAACCCCATTCCACGTTTCCTACAATTCTGTTTACGTAACCTCTGTTGTCTCTATTTACTCATTCTCTAACTAAGTAGATCTCTGATGATGTGGTAATACATGAAAGTGCTCAGGATTCTTGTGGTTCCTTTCCTTAGTCATGTTTCTGTGCATATACAGGTTGAGCATCCCTAATCCGAAATCCGAAATGCTCCAAAATCCGAAACGTTTTGAGTGGCGACATGACGTTACAAGTGGAAAATTCCACACCTAAACACATCATTATTTCATTGTATTGATGGTATTTCATATTTTTTTATTGTTAAGTAATTATTAGTGAATAAGTGTAAGAATATGATTGCTTATCAGTAGCATATAAATTCAGAGTCAGGAATGAAGGTGATGCCAAACAACCACAGATTGTCCACATGGGCGGCTGAGGTTGTGACACCTTAGCTTTCTGATGGTTCAGTGTTACACAAACTTTTTTTCATGTGCAAAATTATTAGAAATATTGTTTAAGTTAACTTCAGGCTATGTGTATAAGGTGTATATGAAACATAAGTGGATTTTGTTTTTAGATTTGGGTCCCATCCCAAGATATCTCATTATGTATTTATTATCCATCATGACAAATGTGGAAAACACGGTGGTATGGAAACAAATGTGTTAAAGCTGAGACATACCTCAATGTTTTGACCGTTCAGCAGTCTTCCTCAGGAGATACTGATTCCAGCATTCGTCGGGACCGTGTTCCTCAGCAAGTGATAGTCACCCGGTTGGACGCCTTGGCGTGTCGTTCTCTGATTGGATCGCTTGTCCTTCTGCCTACACTCGTTCACAGCGATTTCCGCTGCCTGACGTAACCAGCAGATGAACCTTGTGTTAATGTTGTATTTAGTAGAGATGTAAGCGGCTTACATCGCTACGAATCAGCATTCAGCTCAAAATGTAAGGAGAAATTGGAAGATGAACTGTTTAGGCAATATGATGAAAATAAACTCACAGGTACTGAAGATGATATCAAAACAAATGATCACTTCATAGAATTTTCAGCTCCAGGACCAGATGGAACTCCAGCCATATTCTTTAAATAGATAAAAACAGCAATACCAAAACCAATGTTATTATTAATGCAAAGTCTGGATGAAAACAAAATTGCAATCATTCAGAACTTTGCATATGTAACACTGATGCTCAAGGAGGATCTGAGGTAATGCCTAAACAATATGGACCAGTTAGCTTGACTTATGTGTAATAAAAGTCCTTGAAAGAGTTCTATAAAGACATATATTAAATCATCTAATCAAGAACAGTTACATAAATGAGGGCCAGCTTGGATTTGTGTCAGGAAAAAGTTTGCAAACTCAGTTATTAGTTCATTACAATGACATGAAATTTAATCCAAGGAAAAAGAAGGAATACTGTTTTCTTTACTCTGCAAAAGCATATGACAAAGTAAAGCACAGATTTTGCAAGAGAATATACGTAAACTTATCATTAATTGTAGATAGGAAGATGGATTAAAGAGTTTCTGACAGATAGAAAGTTCAAATTGGTAGCAAGTAGAATCATGTCCGAGGAGGAGATGTCCTATTTGGGGCACAACAGGGTATGGTATTAGCTTCAGCACTCTTTGTAATCATGATAGCAAACATCGACAGTGAAGTAAAGGAAAGTGTAGCTGCTAATGATACCAGATTAAGCAAAATTATTGGATCAGAAATTGATCAAAAGGGGATGCAAAATGACTAAGACACAATTTACAAATGGGCTTAATTGGACCTGATAGAATTTAATGAAGCGATTTGAGCAAGTAAGTTATGGAATAGGGAAGAATACATTAGTGATGCCATATAAAGGGCCAACAGAGAAAGTGATAAAAAGTGGAACAAGTTTAAAAGATTTTGGTGTCATCATGAATGAGAAACTAGATTTCAAAGGGCATATTGAGAACATAAAACTATCAAGTGATGAGTGGTATGATTCTGAGGATTTTCACTGCAAGAGATAGAAACCTGTAGATGAGAATATTAATGTTTGTATAAGAAGCAAAATTGAATACTGCTCCCTTGTATGATCACCAACAAAACTAATGAAAATAGATATATTAGAGAAAATTCAGAAGCACTTAACAAGATAAATCGAGGGGATTGAAGATATGGAGTACCACAAAAGGTAGGAAGAACTGTAACTATATATAACCTAAAAAGAAAATGGGATAGATATAGATCCTCAACACGTGGCAATAAACTGATAGTATAAAAGAAAATGTGGCAAACCTGAAAGCCTTTCAACAGAGAAGATACAGAGTCATTGAGTCTTCAAGAATACCATGGAAAGTACCAAAAATAAATCAGGCAAGAATGTGTGACAGCCCAACCAGGAAGCTAGAATGATTATTCTTTGTGCCACCAGGAGAAATAAGAAACATACATGGAACAGCCACAGAAACATTTTAAAGAATACTTGACATGTAATTTAAATCAGAGGAACCAAGAATAGATAATTATGTAATGTAGGTGTCAGCTGAGAAGAAGAGTCTTATTCCACAAGCAGGTTGTGCGGTGAGCACTTTGAGCTAGCCCCACCATTATAGCTAAATCTTGTCAGAGACTCCTAGATACGTAGATATTCTCTCTCAGGAAAGTGTGAATGTTTCAAGAAGAATAAAATGAGTCAGTGATCAGCCAGTTCAAAACAGTGTCTGAAAGATTGTTAATTCTCAAATAAACAAACCCAGTAGTAATTATTAGCTATTAATATCATATTTGACAGATGCCTATAGAAAAGAGAGATAACTGTGGAAATGAAGCAAAATGAGAATCAACAATAAAGAGAAATTTCTGTTAAAACTGAATCGTGAATGAAAAAGACAAAAGTCATCTTGGTAAGAACTAATAGAATATGAACTTTTGAGAGTTAAAAATAAATTTTTTAATGCATTAACAGATTCTAGTAAAGGAAATAAAGTGAATTGAAATTTTTTTTTTGATGTCATCATAGAAAGAACTTGCAGAAAGTGAACTTGTAATTGTTAGTAATGCAATTACTGATGCATTGATAAATATATTCCAATACTGAAATTGATAAAGTGATACGAATATGGGAGCAGATTCAAAGTTGAAGATATAATAAGCTAAATGTTTAATGCAAACAATCTCAAGAAGTTGGTATGGATCCAAAAGGCGATAAAGCATATAGATCAGAAAACATGCATTCTGGCAAAGATGTCCACAAAAAAAGACAAATTCTGTGCAGTACAAATACAGCAAATTGAAAATTGTCCTTCTCCAGTCCATGGCCACGAATCCTAAACATCGTGTACTTACTTATGCTGATGACATCAGATGAACACCTATGGGTATAATGATATGCTCACTGTAGTCAGTCATGTATTAGATGCCCCTGAAAGGTAAGGGTTTGTCATCTCGGCAGACAAAACTAAAATCCTCATCAGATGCCCTCCCCCCTAAAAGAGGGGATGTCACTAGAGAGATTTGGTTGGGCACAAGAAGAGTTACAGAATTCTAGGTCACATACTAACATCAGTGGGTATGATAATAGATTATATCAACAAGAGATCCGCACAAGGAAGGGCAGCCCTGACCAGTCTGTATAGATTCTGGCACCTTTCAGTGAACCAAAATTACACCTAGTCAGGGCCATGATAATACCTGTCCTAACTTTTTTGCCTATACCAATATTCCTCACCTCCAAATCATGCATATTGAAGTTGCAGAGGATGAAAAATAAGGCTCTTTGATTCATTACAAATAAATAATACCCCTACATTGAAAACACTAAAACAGCACAGACAATTAGAGATTAAACCTGTTGGTTCATACCTAAGAGAAGCAGCCCAAAATGTATGGCAGTGACTTGAAGATAGTGATGATACAAACTAAAGAGAAATCTAAGATCTTGACAACACTACAAACATGGAACACCCTTGGTTCCCTTAAAGCCATAAAGCACTCAGGGAGGGTCCAATCATCCAACGATGTACACAGTGAACAATATGTAGCTTAGCTTAGTGAATCTGTCAAAAACTCAAAATCTTAGCTTTATGAATCTCTGTCAAAAAATCAAATCAAATTCATACACACCCCAGGTCTACCAGGGGCATATGAATAAGGCATCAAAAACATGCTTCCAGATAATCACCAACATGCATCCAAAAACTTACATCATACACCTGTATACACTTTGGTCTTCTCTTCCATTTCAAACCATCCCTTCCTGTATCCCACCTCTTCTTCCTCTCCTTTAACCACCCTATTTGTCCCACATCTTCTTCCTCTCCTTTAACCACCCTTTTAAGAAAAAGTTGAAAAATGGGTCACGAGTTAATTATGTAAAAAGGTACCAGTATCTCTGACTAGAAATACCAACATTTGGAGCTGTTGAAACTAGCTTCAACCACCAATGTAGAGAGAGGTTCAGAGCACTCAGAACTGTAGCTTGCCTCTATCCTCAGTCTGGAGCTAATGTCAAATAGTTAGCATGATGTACATACATTGCTTACATCTGTTCTATGATTGATTATGCTGTACCTTTTCTTGCTCTAATTCCTGAGAGAAGGCTTGAGAAAATACAGAATGAAGCAATAAGAATCATTCTTAGCTGCCCCAAAACAACAAAGACTTTAAACATAAGAAAAGACCTTGGTATTCTTAGTAACAGAGATAGAGTAAAGGAAATCAGTCTTCTTGTTGAGATCTGGATGCTCAGGTGAACACATCCCAATCATTGTAAAGTAGCCTTTCATACCTTCTTCTCAAATAGAAAACATCCATCCAGATTGGCCACTACAGCTACTAATGGGCTTAGAATGTATGTTATTCATGAACTCTACCATGAGAGACAACAGTTTCAGTGTCCTGCCCCATTGGAAATTATCCTCTTTGATATCACTGTTCCCACCTTTCTTCCAAAGCTTTTTACTCAGGTCACAGCTTGAGTTAACATTAAGTCAATAATGATGTCCGTTACCACATTGAAACTACTACTGCTGAACATAACCTCCCACAAATTATATGGATAGGTTCTTATAACAAACCACTGGTGTGGCTGATAGTGCTATTGTTGTCACACATATTCACAGTTTTTAGAATGACCTTGGACTTATGGTCAATAATTGGGCATCCACACTCCAAATGGAACTATATGCTATCATTAAGGCCCTTAAATTTGTTGAAAACTCAAAGATTGATAGTCTGATTGTAAGTGATTCTTATTCCTCACTAACTGCATTAAACTTACTTCATTATTGTATCATGCTTTTGTTTAAAGCATGACACAGGTATAACTGAATTGCTCATGCTGGGCTCAGAGTCCACTCTCCCTGGGTTCCTTCACATAATGGGCCCAGAATGCATGATATGGCTGATGAACCAGTAATAACTTATGCCTTGAATGATGTTGATGATTATCCCCTGGGTCTCACCTGAGAATATCCTTAAACCCACCTTTCAGAAAGAGCATAATCAAAATCTTTTAGCATTAAGAAGTGAAATCAACACAAGCAGATCCATCTGTCATCACAATGTCATGCAAGGAGAACCTATTCAAGTATATATGGATCCTCCTGAGGCTGGGCTGTAGATATTCATGGGAGATTGCCCCTCTAGTTGATAATGAACAGACCAAATATAAACTTTGCAAACAAAGCTATTCCCACAACTTGCAGCATTATGTACTTGACTTTTGTATAAATAGTGAGTTCAGAGATGATTCTTATCAAACATTTCAAGATATGGTTAAGCATTTCATCAACAACAATGTTCTACCCCGGATACTCAAAAAGTATCATAACTTTGCTTATTGTAAATAGTTCATGTGTTATATATTTGGATATGTAATTCAGTTATTGCTGTTCAAATGTCTTAAACTTTACTTACCATGTAAAATGCTGAAATTTATTCAGTCCTTGCCTGGTCCTTGTTAACACTTTTCTCACTATGTAACCTATAATGTATTTTAGTAATTGAGGCCAAGTCCCAGGACCTTTAGTGCACTCTGTATCCTCTTTTGTGCCACTGGCCACAGGACAGGTAGGAGTGCACGATGAAATAGCCACTCGCGGTAAAAATAAAAAATCTATCTTCTTAGCTTGTGTGGGAATTGTGGAATGTGCTGTGCAATAGACTTGGATACTTACTAACTTCCTGCCTCAGGATTCACTTCTATCCTTACGAGACTCCTGTAGCACTCAGAAAGCTGGCCACATCCAGTGGTTGGGACCACAGGTCATAAAGTGTTATGATATATGTGCATATGTGTGCAGATAGTGCAGGACAATTGAATAGTAGACTGTGGAATAGGAAAACATGCCTTTCAACCTAAGGAAATATATGGTAAGGGTGTTGGTTATCTGTGGCACTGTAATACATTCACTCATAAAAGCAAAGGCATGCAAACTGTACAGAATTGGCAAGGAGAAAAAGATTAGGTGAATTAAAAAAATGAAACTGATATGAAACAAGCAAGTGACAGTGCAAACACAGAGAGATGCAAGAATGAATATAGTCAACAGAACTCTGAAGACGATGTAAATGAGACAAATGAAAGACAAAATAAAACCACATGTGAGAGTGACAGAAATGATCATAGGAACACAGAAAATATTGAAAATAAACTTAACAGAAATGTGGGGAAAATGTGAATGAGTTAAATGAAAGATGAAATAAAATGCTGATGAAAGTGCCACATATTTTAGGAATAAAACCACAAGAATGAAGTCAAAGGATGGCAGAAAAAAAGAAAGTGAAAAAATGATGAGACACTCTGGTGGTTATGATGAAAGATCACTTGCAGACAATACTTAGGCAAATGCCATCACTTTGATTAACGTAAGCATAATCATCCCAAAATGTGTATGAGAACACTCGTTTGGATTTCTTGATGCCAGAGGATTTTATATTAAGGAAGAATGTATATAAAATCACCCAGACATTTGCTACAGATATGACAAATATCACATCGACAAGCAGGGAGAAGAATGTAAGTAAAGTACATTATATGCATCCATAAAGGCTAGTACAAACTGATTTCTTCTTTTATCATATGAATTACTAAGAATGTAAGAAAAATATGTGGAACATGTAGAAAATACAATAACTAGAATTGGTAGCAATGAAAATGCAGGAAGGAGAAAGAAAATGAATACCAAGAACAACATGATAATGACATACAAAAAGATTTAAACAAAGATGGAGATCATTTAATGAAAAATAGTACCAGAGAAAGAAATACTGGAATAGACATGACATAAAAAACATGTGAAGAAAGAAGGAAATAAATGGAGATGCATCACTAAAATGAAATAGTGAAGGGTCAGAGAACAAGTATAGAAATTACACACCAGCATTGAAATGAAGGCCAAAAGGAAATGATGTCACGAATATGAAAATTATAGGATGAGTCAGAATGGAAGACCAAGAGGGAATAAAGATTATAACGATAATTTATTAGACTATACCAACTATGAAAACACACAAAACCATTTTTTTTTTTTTTTTACCAAATGAGAAAAGTCATGGCAGAAATGAGAACAGAAAAGCAGTGAAAACACACAACATGATGGAAACAATGTAGGAACCTTGGAAAATCAGGATTAATGTAGTTCAAGAATTTACACTGCAAATTGAACATGTATACAAATTCAACAAGCAGTGAATACTTAGAGGATGATTATAGTATTTATTACCCTAGAACCCCCTTCAGAAAGGGCCTTGGTGTTACTCTGGGACCCCTTTTCCAGGGATTCCTGCAGCTACAAGGCTGCACTACGCTCAGTACAGGGACAGAATGGATTCCTTTGAAGCTAGAAGTCTTATGACAAGACTGTGCTGTGTTTTGTTAACTGACAATAGTACAGCCTCACCAAAGATGACTTTTTACTTGCAATGTAGCATCAAGAGGGCAGAGTCTGGTAATACATGACTTACCTGAAGCTATGGAATCCTGCCTGAATATGTTTGCAGATGATGCGAAGGTCATGAAGGAAGTGAAAAGTGAGGAGGATTGTATCAGCTTATAAGGGGATCTATACAGATTCCAAAGTTGGTCTGAAAAGTTGTTAATGAAATTCAACATTAGCAAATGTAAAGTAGTGAGGATGGAACAGAGCGAAAGACAGCCTCATTATGACTGTTACCAAGCAGGAAATAAGCTTCAGGATTCTGGATTCCGTATCTGAGAAAGACTTAGGAGTAGACAGTCATTGCTGAACTGTTGCCAGTGTCCCATATCAGGAGAATAGTTAAGGAGATAAACTTTCTGATGGCAAGTATCAGAATAGCTTTCAAGTACATGGATAAGGATATATCTGGCTAGCTATTCAAATTCTACATAAGTTCAAAACTAGAATATGCTTCTCAGGTTAGGTCACTGCAACAAAAGAAGCACAAAGAGCTCATAGACTAGGTCCAGAGGAGGGCAACAAAGATTTTACTAGAATTGAGAGACCTAAGCTACAGGGAAGAGCTAGAGTCGTTAAGTTTACCCACCTTGGAAGAGAGCAGACTTAGTGGTGACGTGATCAAAACCTTTAGGTTTTTGAAAATAGATTAACAAAGTGGACTTATGGACAGTTCTTTGAGAGATGTAGGGATAGAGCAACTAGAGGACATAACGTGAAATTATGTAAGAAACTTGTAAATAAGGATGTAAAGAAATACTTTTATAGTACAAGAGTTATGGATGAATGGAACAGATTGACTGAGGACATGGCTTATGCAGACATCATACATAAATTTGAGAGGTTGTGTCATAAGACATAGAGTCGAGATGGGGCCCTATGAGTGTAAAACTCCCTCCCTATATGGTACAAATAGGTAATTACAAATTGGTAACTATATATGAATATTCAGAGTCTGGTAAGTGAGAACTGTAGAATCAAAGTAAATTACATTAGTGAATAAACTAGGGACTATGACTCATTCCTGATCAACATGATAGAAACCTGTCTCAGTGAGTAAGCGAGAGATGAAGCAAACCTGGATTACTTTGAAACATTCAGAGCAATAGAACCAAACTCAGACAAGGTGATGTAGCATTTAATGAACATGATAAGCTAGAAGGAAAGCATATAATGAAGATGAATCACAACAAATGTTAACTAATTGTAGTGAGCATCCCAGACATAGATTCAGTGAATATTTATCACAGAGACCAAGAAAAACTAAGCTGATTGAATTTAAAGAAATTTTAACAAAATGTGAGTAACATTGAAGGGATTAGAGAAACTGAATCTGATAATTATATGGATGGGTGAATTTAATTTCCCTTTCATTGAAAGGCAGGAAAGGGGAGTAGAGTATAGTTGTAGATACAAGTTTAAGGAAAGGAATAATGGATCAGTAGATGAAAATGAGTGACTCTAAAGGCTAATAAAAGTTTGTGATCATTCAATCTTGTACAAGTAAACTGCAGACCAATTAGAGGGATCAATACTGTAGATCAAATCTTCACAAATGATAGGAAATTGCTTTTTCAGATATGGAAGTGAATAATATCATAGACATCAGTACATCATCCATTGTGGAAATAAATGAATGTCAATGGGATATAGCAACAGATTAAGGAACATAAATTTTTCACCATGACAAATCAGACTGATGAGTTGTCATTGAAAGAATTTTTAACACAAAATAAAAAAGGATATTCAAGGACAATTGATTAACAACAAACGTGAAAATATACTTTGAGAAGATGAGAAAAATATCAGTGGACTAATACCAAACAAAAGGGAAGATATTGCAAGACAGAAGATACGAAGAGACAGAAAATTAATAGAAGAGCATGGAAAAAGAAAAGGTTGGCAATGAAAGATGCAAAAATTAGAGAGCTTGATGAAAAAATATAGAATGCAGATGCAGAAATAATAAAATCCCATACAGAATAAAAATGAACAAAGAGAGAGGTATGTAAAACATGGAAAGGAACCTAGAATGACTGTAACATACATGAACAAAGCAAGAAAGAGAAACCAGAGAGATTAGATCCATTAAAGTGGGAGAATAGTATGAAAATGTTATGCAAGATGTTAACAGAACAATACAAATCAGTTTTCAGCTGAAAATACAGTGAGAAATTAAATGATGAACTGTTTAAACAACATGATGAAGACACACTCATTGGTATTGAGTTATTGAAAGATGATGGTAATCAGAGCGGTTGATCAGCTTATAGAAAATTCAACACCTGGACCAAATGGAATCCCAGCCATCTTCTTCAAGAAGACAAAAACAACAGTAGTGAAGTCAGTGGTGTTACTAATGAGGCAAAGTCTGGACGAAAGCAAAATTGCAGACATTAACAAAATAGCATATGTAACAGCAATACACAAAGGAGGATCCCATGCTCATACCTAAGGATTTGTACCAGAAAAAATACACATACCCAAGTATCCCACTAAATATCCCAGTATGATGACATAAATGAAAGTTTGTTGCAAGGAAAGTGAATGGATATGATTTTTCTCAAATTTGCAAAGATGCTTGACAAAGTGAATCACAAATGTTTACTAGAGATGATAGGTGAACATAACATTAAGGGTAAGGTATGAAGATGGAAGTTTTTAATTAACAGAAAGTACAGATTACCTGTTGTAACAAATGGAACCATGTCTGACGAGGAAGATTCAGGTACCCACAAGGAAAAGCATTAAGCTCACTTCTCTCTATGATAATGATATCAAGCACAGATGGAGAAGTGAAGAAAAATATAGTGACGTCTTTTGCTGGTGGCATTAGAGTAGGCAGAAAGATTGTATCTGAAGATGCAAAAAGACTTGTACATTGTATACAAATGGGCACAAGTGAACCAATCTCCAGAATGCTCCCCACACTTGCCTGCCACTCACTGTACTCATATTTATTTATAGTGTGAAATGTATTTACCTATTTATACTGTACAGGGAGGGAGTTTTACACTCATGGAGCCCAATCCCTTCTTTCCTATCATACAGCCTCTTGAATTTATGTATGCTGTCTGTTTAGCCATGTCCCTAAGTCATTCTTGTGTTAATGTTACATCATTTTGCTGTGTTCCATTACATTTGCTCTCATAACTGTATTGCCTTGTGTTTTATAAAGGTTATCATGGTTTTCATTATTTGATTTATTCACTATCATGAAAACTTATATCAAGTCCCCATATCTTTGCATACTAAGAGAAAAGAGATGCAAACTTCTTAGCCCCCTTTCATGGAGTAGGCTTCTTAGAGCTGGGATTAGTTTTGTTGCACTTCATTGTACTTGTTAAATTTTTTCTTCCTTTTTATAGTTCAAACATCAAAACTGTATAGCATGTTCAAGATGTGGTCTTAGTAATGCTTTGAACACTGGCAGTTTTCTCTGGTATTTTGTGATAATTGTTCTTATCTATAAACCTGACAGTTGGTTTGTTTATTGCTTGCTACTGCACAACATTTAGTATACTGCAGATTGTTATTGAGAACTATGCCAAGTTCCCTTTCTACACTTACTTTGGATAGTGGTGGATTCCTGATCTTTATATAGTAATGTTTACTATTCTTATCTTCAGAGTGCAAAACTGTACATTGCTACATAAAAATTGACTTGCCATA
>JAUTYZ010737390.1:0-13497 GCA_032273725.1 Panulirus interruptus | reverse complement strand
ATGTTGAAAGTGAACGAGTCAGGGGATGATAAAATGTGAGAGCAAGCAAGCAAGCATCCAAAGTCTGGATGAAGCTTCAAGAGACAGGGTAGCCGATGGTTCATGGCGGGTTCGTATCACCGAATCGCCACCTGAACAAGCTCAGTCAGCCGTTCGCTCGTTCAGTAGGTAGCGCACCTACGAGTGTAGAATCCCCCTCCCCGTACTGTGCAATTAGGTATCTATTCTACGCACCAGGTAGTGCTCAGGTATTTAACGTTGGTGAGCGAGAATGCTGCGTGAAACACTAACGAAACATCCTTGGGTTCGAAGCTCCATAACCGTGGGAGGTGAAGCAGGTTTGATTCTCAGAAATTTCATCAATAAATCTGAATTGCTGTGTCAATTTCAAAAGCCTGAATTTGAGGTAAGAATGATGGAGGCGTTGTGAGTGTGTATACGTACGTTTCTTACATACGAGAGTAATAACCGAAATGAAAATTACTTAATAGAGTGACATGTGGAATTCTCGCTTTAGAAACTTGAAATTATTAAGGGGGGGCAGGTTGTTGTTTACTTGACGGTGTTTGTCGTATGGAATTTGTTAGTTGATGTTTGTGTGATTGTTTTTCCTGGAGGAGGTTCTGTTGAAATGGTTTGTTGGGCGATGGTAACAGGATAGTTTTTGTTAAATGATGATTGGTTGAACGATGGTGTTGAAGAACTTTTCGTTGGACGGTGTTTGCTGGGATGAATGGGCGTTTTGCTGAACCAGATTAGCAAAAGAATATTTGTCAGACAGTGTTTGCTACAATTGTTTCTCCTTGACATTATTTCGTTCTTGCGCAGTCTCTGTTGGGCTGACTACTGAGAGGTATTTGTAAGAAGTCTGTTGAACGAGATCTGATGAGTGAGGGCTGTTGGTTGAGGTTGTTTGGATGGTGCTTGTCTCTTGATTGGGATCAGAATAAGAATAATAGTCATATGTACTGCAGGTGTGTGTACCTCAGGATCTCTGTTCTGTATTTCCCCAAGCAAATCTAATCTTGTCTCCCACAGAACTCTATCCGCCACAACCTGTCCCTCAACAAGTGCTTCCTAAAGGTGCCTCGGAGTAAAGATGAGCCAGGCAAGGGTGGCTTCTGGAGACTTGATCCTGAGTATGCCGAGTCCCTTGTGGATGGAGTGTTCAAGAAGCGCCGACCAGCTCGACCAACACTTCCACCACCATCCAAATCTAAGAAGAACAAAAGACTGACCAACCAGCAGCAGCAACAACAGCAGCAGCAGCAGCAGCAGCAAGTTGTACACCACCAACTAGGGATAAAAGTTCTAGTCCAACCTCCCCAGGCTGCGTTCATGCCTCCTCCAACCAATAAGCCACCTCCCCGTTCAACTGTGTACCTCAACCAAGATGGTTAGTTTTTTCTTATTATGTAATTGGTCATCCATTTCCTAGTCAGATCACTTTTCTGTAATTCCACAGAACTGGATGGCTATGGTTATTATTTCATTCCTTACAGTGAATGAAGGTGTATGATTAAATGGAACTACAAAACATTAAGCTTAATACAGTAATAGCATTTGCTTTGTACTGTATGATCTCTTTGACAATGATGTTATTAATGCTGTTCATTCTGACCGGTTGGAGGGTAGCAATGAGACCTGAGCTGCTAATCAGGATTTAATTCTCAATATTTCAACAGTTGTCTTCTTCAGGAGAATATTCTCCTGAGGAAGGCAGCTGTTGAAACATTGAAAATTAAATCCTGATTAGCAGCTCAGGTCTTACTGCTACTTTACCACTTATCCATTATTGATATTGTCAGGACACTCCTGCAACACAGGAATCCAATAGTAGGATGAACAGCAGATTTTAACTAGTTAGGAAGTAACTGTGTGGATACAGAGACAAAATTTGCAAAGGATGAACATCAGTGTAGGATACAATCTCAAAATATAGGATGTACCAAATGTGGGGCCTAATGTACATGTGTTTTTCAAAACTGCATCAGATAACTGGAAACATGGAAACTGTTACTTCACTTGGCTTTCAAAAAATATATTAGAAAACAATATATAAATCAGTTCTTCACCAGTTATAATTTCGTATGTATATGGTCACTCAGGAACACAAAGCAATTATAATTCCCTCTCCCAAGAAGATGCAAATGAAAATAACAAATTATGGGAGCCTGATAATTAATTATACTTTACTATGTAGAAAAAAGCTAAAGACTGAATGAAAGGGCAAAAAACAAGATAGTTTGTAGTTATAGGTAAAAGGGAATAGATATGTTTAATGTTAACTTTTTTCTGTAGTGTATTCTGGATCACATGATATGGAGAAAATGGCTATTTAGGTAAGGATTTTTACACATGGTGAGCAGTGTACTTAAGGATTTGCTGAATAGTTTGTCACAGAGGTTCAGTCAATGCCTCTCTAAGAGAATGCATAATTATCTTGTAGAATTATTATTTATTGCATTCAGACTTGAGCAAGAAGAGCCACAAGAGAAAATATTACCTTGTCTTTACAGTTGGTATATCTTTTCCTAAATGGCTATAGTTTAAAAATACTTAACATGATTCCTTCAAGGATAACATACCTGTAGGTACAGTGTATTTGTTTAAGAGTATTGAAAATGCTCCACATGTCTCTATGAACATTCATCATTTTTATTTTCTATTTACTAAAACTGAACAATTTACAGGTGTTGAAGTAGATGGGGAATTAGGTGATTGTGGAAGTAATCTGAAGGATGACTTGGTTTGGTCAACACTGCTTGGAGAAGAAGTCAGTGACGACTCCTGGCCATGTCAAGCCCAGGAATTAGTGACGGACCTTGGTCAGACTGGCGATCCATCCACCTACCCCACCACAGTTCCCACTACCACTACTGCACACCCTCTCCAACATCACCAGCATCATCAAAATCTCCCTCACCAACACATTTCCATAAGTGACCATCATCAGAGTTCACAGCACCAACAGGTTATCACCATCACCACCTCCACCACCACAGCTCCAACATTACCATCCTTAGAGCTCAGTCCTGCTTCTTTAGGAGTGGAGGAGGAGCTTTTCACAAGTTCTGAGTACTCTGAGGCCTCTAATGATGGTGCAGATTCCCTTACTTCTTCCCTTGATATCAGTAGTGGTGGAAATTGGAATAAAGGAGGGTATGGTGAGCTTCCATCTATCAACACTTTTTGCAGTAGCCTGACACAGCTCACACCCTTGGAGCCATCCACAGCACCCGTGTTAGTACAAGATGCCCATCCCTACTGGGGCCCTGACACCAACTGGGATGAAGCCAAGACTTTGTCCTTACTTGATGCCAATCTTGACTTTGATAACCTTATAGATCTAGATGTTCTGTAAAATAGCTGCATATAATTAAGTTCAGAAGTAGAAGCAAAAGAGAATGCTTTGGTATAGAGGGTTTACAGTATTTATATTTTGCAAAAGTGACTGATAATTAACTTAGATTTTCCAGATAACATAAGTAAGGTCTACATTCCTGAATGTGTAATCAGGAAAGTTGAGACTTAACTTACACAGTTTTTTTCCTAAGGTGATTTGTGATAAGATTTAGATAAACTGATATTTTTAAACATAGGAAGGGAGAATGATCCAGCTGCAGTTCTTTTCAGTCTATTTATTTATTCTTAAGTGATTATAAGGTGCAAAGAATTTGACAATATCTAGTCAGTACCATTACTTCATTACAGTGGTAGAGCTAGGGGTATCATGAAGACATATACATACTGGCAAACTCTCTCACAATAAGGATAATGAATACTGTTTATTTCAGTCTCATCACACACTGTGTAAAATAAATGATGGCCTAATAATTGCTATCTAGCTTTGTTACTCATGGAGAGTCCCAGATTCATTGTGCCATAGCCTGATCATAGATAAGAATGCTCAGATTCCTCCAGAGCCTGAATGATGTTGCTACTACCTGCATAAACCAAATACTGTTAGCACATATGGTAATTATAAACAAACTATTTTGCACAAGCTACTATAATCTGCCAGACGTCTGTTTTTCAGTGTCTAATTGCAGTAATATGGCAGATATATGAATGGATTCAGTGAAAGAAATGACAATAAACATTTCCTATACAAAACCCTGTAAGTAAGCATTTTGAATATTAATTCATTTAAATACTTAAATTAGTATCATAGATGTTTTTTGCTCTACGTTATGTTTGTGTATGTATATAGTCGTGTTTGCTATGGCAGTTACACTGTACTTAATCTAGTCACTTAGCTACCAAATATTATTTTGCCCTTTGCGAATTTGATAGTATTGTAATATATCCTTGTACTTCTAAGGCCATAGATGTAAATTACTGAATGTATTTTCTTGTGTAATTAGCATTGTAGTGTTATCGTCTGACTTGCCGTCCCATGCTGCGAGGCGCCCAAACCCTGCACTCCGTCCAGTCTATATCCGTCCAGGTCCGACAAGAGAACCTTACTCTCCGTCCCTCGGTTCCTGGAAAGTGTGCTTGTAAGTTTGTTTGCTCCTGAAATGTATCTGCTCCTGAGAGTATGTCTTCTTCTGAAAGTATACCTTCTGAAAGTATATTTTATGATTCTTAAAGAATACCTGCTTCTCCCTGTATACATCAAATTTGTGGCATTTAATTGTTGGATATGAAAAATTGAGAATAAGAACAACATGAAAGATGCACTAGGGTAAAACTTTATTGTAAGCCTTTATCAAAATTGTTCAGCGTCTTACGGATAATGAAGCGGTTCGCTCTTTCCTGCTATTCAAGAAACCAAATGCATAGCACCATATAGGGAATATTTGTTTCATCCTAAGACAGTGGTACAGAATAAAGGGAAAGGCAATGGGAAAGTTAAGTTACATGATAGGAGAGAGAAATGAATCTTTATAGGAACATATAATATCATTAACTAATACAGTTAGTGAACTGGTCAGTCTTTGTTGTCCATGGAAGCACTAACATAAATGCAGACTGGTCAGCTTTGATTATCCACTGAAGCACTAGCATGGAAGTGGACAGGTCTGTTTCGGTTGCCCAAACAGTCATTACCATGGAAGGATGTTTCTTTTTTTTCCCTTTGATTGCTTTGACCTTTAACCCATTATATTGCAGCCCACATAGTGGTCTGGAACACATTCCCACACCCCTTTGCCATTCAAACATAGCAAATTCCCATTTATCTCTCCTTAAGGGTAATCCTCATCACCTTTTCTGTAATGGTAATTCTCACTTGCTTTTCTTTAAGAGTAACCCTCACTGCCTATGTGTATGTATTCTCTTTCCGTAACTCCTCCCATTTGTATATTTTGGGAGGCAGCCATCTTTTATAGGAAACTGTATTTCCCTGTACAAGCTAATAACACCTGCTTCACTTGTGTGTTAGACCTACCAACATGCAGAATCCTTCTAGAAATGCAAAAAAGTGTCACCTTAGATCTCTGACACTTAAAAGGTTTAGAGATGGTTAGTAGCCCCTTTTATGGGGCTACTGCAGCATCAAAGCTTCACTAAAATCAGTACCAGGGAAATGACAGACGACTCTGAAGTAAGAAGTTGATGAAACTACTCATTTATGTCCATTGATGATGATACAACCATGCCAAAGATGACTTTTCTCTCGCAGTGTAACCCCACATAGGCAGAGTCCAGTAACACCGCTCATACATTAGGAAAGATTTTAAATGAGCCACCCTGCTTTAAATAAGGAAAAAGGCATTATGCATTAGATAAACTGGAAAGGTATAGCCAATACTGATGGTAAATGACAACGAAAAAGAAATGTGGCTAGGATGCAAATCCCGTTAACTGCTTCCTAGCTTGAGTTGGATTCCGTCCAGTGGCTAAATGTAATGAGAAAGGATCTCACTCAGAGTACTGAAATGAGGTGTGTCCTCGGCTCCATATGAGTATCTAGTCCTGCTAGGTTAAGAAGAATGTGGGTGGATTAGGATAAATAGTTAAATATTCTAAACTAGTCAGTAGTATGGTGAACTAGAAGAGTATCTTACAGTGTAAACGAAGAATGCATGTGGATGAATGAAATGATAATTTAAGGGGTACTTGTGAATATCACTTATTGAAAGATGAGTGACTATAGTCCTAGAGTAAATTTAGCATTAGATGCACCATACTTATTTGACAATAAAGATGATCATTGTATTTTCATACAATTGTGAAATAATTTAATGAAAACATTAACAGTGAGAATAATACCAAAAAGTAACTGGTACCTATCACAGAATCAATGCCATTGATCATATGATCAAATATTGTTTAAATTTTATCATAGTAAGGAACTGAATTCAAAGTTGTTTTCATGAGCGATTCTCGATTTTTGTAGTCTTAAAAAGATATAACTTATTTTTTTCCAGATCTACGATAAACAGCAAGCATATAAACCACATACAGAATAACATGATCTAGTCCTGTGCTAAAAATATCTATTTACAAACAACCTTTTACCGTATCATTTCACAGAGAATAAAATGTGTTCATTACAATAGATACTTATGACAATAAGAGTAATAACTGCAAGCAGTATTGCATTATACAATCCTCTAATCTTAAAGCATATGACTATATAAGCTTTAATATCTGTTATTTAAGAAATTGTTGCACCAAATAGTTCCATATGGGCACAGCCATAATCTTTAGGCACATTAATAATATTGATGTACACTCAGAGCACCTAAACTCTTACTACTTAAAACATAAATTTAAACTTCACTGTCAATATAACAGAAAGATGATTCAAAACATCCTAAGCATGACAAGGGCACCATTTACCTTGCACTGTACTACTCAAAATTTATCTCAACATTTCTTTAACTAAATATATATCAAAATATATTTTGGACATCAACCAATAGTAAGAGAATGAATTCAGTAAATGGCATGTCAGGGTTCTGTTTCTTTCCATAACGAATAAGGGCAATTCACTAATGAGCATTTTGAAATCATCAAAGTCAAATTACACTGCTGTACAGAAACTGCTTTACAAAGGTCCTTTATTATCGTTCTTGATTCATCATTCACAACATTCACATATAATATCAGAAAATTATATCATTTAAAAGGACTGTTGTTACTTTACAGATACTTCAGAAAATGTAAGTCCTGATTGATATGTTTATCTTCACTTTCATAAGAAATTTGATGAAAAAAAAATTAAAAAATACAGTCTGTGTTGAGATATTAAAATGATGAGATACACAAAGTATGAGCTTGCGAGTGGCAAAAGAGGCTTCTACCAAATACTCATCAGGCACTAATGGTGTTAAGGTTTCTGATAAGCCCTCTCTCTAAATAAAATTAAATATAAATTGAATTAACCAAAATACTTCTTTAAAGTAACATTATAGAAATCAGCAACAAGAAGAATCATGTAAATTCAGTAAAGTAATATGGTGCTGATAAATGAGTATGCATACTAAATCAAGGAACAACCTCGATATTTGTGTTTCTTGCCATAACATTTTGGCACTGTGCTGTGATGCTGATAAAATTCAAACCCCTTTTGGCAATCTCATTTTTAACAGTTCATTATGACAACCAAAATTAAGAAATAACAACAAATAAAAGTTGAATTAGTCACTTTTTCATTCTACACTATATTCTTAACCATCAAGATGAACTTAATGGCATTAACTGTAAGGTAGCCATGGTTCATTTTATATGATTTAAGTGCTACATATATCAAAGTTTAAAAAACTACTGAACCTCTATTAATAAATAAAGAGCATAACAACAACATTGCTAAGGATTTTAAAGCATTCTGTAAAAATATTGTCACCATTACAATGAAAGATGTTGAAAACACCAGATTAATGTACTGTATTGGTTCCATTAATTACGATACTTCATGGCTATTGTGAGGTCATTGTGGATGAATGTTTCCCTTATATGTATGGAATATCCTTGCATAACTTTTTCTCTCTCCCTGATCCCTGATTGTCAGTGTAGATTGTTACTGATCCATTACTTTTCACTCAATGCTTGCATTTGCTGTGCTTTGCTTGTGCTGACTGCAACCATCTGCTTTGTTCCCATAATTCATGTTCAATATGTGTAATTTGGAATTATGTTTTCTTTCACATATTACTGAAAATATGAAGTAAACACATCAAAAGCAGAGGGCTACAGTCTACGTCAGTTCAAACTCGTTGCAAACACGACCATAGTTACCCCATAGGATAGACCAGATAAATTTTAGTCAGCCATTGAATGTGCAAGAAAGGAAAAGATTTTCATTATTAAAATCAAATATCAAACATGAGTATCAGTGAAACTTCAATCAAATGTTCATCCAAAGGTTTCAGAACTATTACATTTGTTAACAAAAGAGGTTGTCCCTCCTACCTGCTTATATACTGTAAACTAAATTATTAATTGAACTGAATTGTCAGAAATCTTTACCACAAATAATGTTACCCTTCTGGAAAGTTTTCATTCATGTGGATGATTTTTAATTTCTATATGTTATACAGTGAACTAAGAAAATAAGGCTGACTAAAGTTTGCCTGCTTGATGTTGTGCACATGTATCTGAGTATTGTTTCTAGCAATCTCAGTTCACACATTCCCACATTTTTAAACAGACAATACAAAATCCAAGACAAGAATACTGCATAGGCATCTGGCTCCATATGAGATGGAGTAAAATACATTACAATATAAGTATTTATTACATAACATTATTTTGTAAATAACCAAAACATGATTTCTTATTCTGTATTGTAGGTATGTACATTTGTATGCATATTCCAAAATTTGCCTTTGGATGATAACTTGTATAATACATTATCACCAATTACACATTTCATGAAGACCGATCACCGATATGCAAGCATCTTCTCATATGCACAATGATCACTAACAAATTGCACTGTCGTGACATCATCAGCAAATTTGACTTCAATGTAGTTCTTAAATAAACTTAGTTTTTGATGTTTTTGTGTTTCATGCTTCATTAAACCTTTTAAATTACAATACTGCAATCTTGTGGTCCACAGAATCTAACATTCATATTTTAATTTTTTTATATTTCTGTACATTATTAGTATTTCTAATATATCTAAGTTTGTGTCCGAGACCAATGTGAATTTTAACTATAATGATAAGGAAGATCCTAGAGGGGAAAACAGAATTATAAAGTATGATCCATGTAATCATCATGAACTAAATAGGTTGTTTACTGGTGCTGTACAGGATAATGATGTCCGGGAAAAAGAATGCATTTTCATGAGCAAAACTTAAAGTCATTCATAACTGTGGTCATAACGGTGATATATGTAATCTAAAGTTGTTCGCAAGATTAGTAGTATATGAAAAAGTGATCTGTACATTATATCATGATTAAGAAAAATCAAGATATACAAGGATTCATAAACTACAACAAACCATTAATCTGCAAGTGATGGTTATCCTCAGCTTATAGAATGTCACATCAGTTTAACAGAATTGAGTAAACAATGAAGGGGAATTGTCTACAAATTACATTAACACTAATCTGTTCTGTTTTCCCTTTGTTGTTAAGTACAAAAAATTACACAATTTACATTTGCGTTTTAAAACATAAACTAGTTTAAATTTTGTTACTGGCAATGAATGAATTTCACATGTTGCATAACCTGTAATAATAACGGTAACAAATAAAAGACCACATGTTTGTTAATCTAGCATAGTTTCAGTCCATGCTTTAAATACTTTACATAAGATAAGCACAATTATGTCCACAATCTGGATCAAACAATCATCAGTTTAATGTCTCATGGTCTTTACTTACAGTGCTTTATTAAAGTGAAATCTACATTGGCTGATAATGTTGCGACACATAGCAAGTGTTTGATAATAATGTCTGAGCTTACGGATGTTCTACATCATTCTATGTAATCTGTAAACACAACTTCTTTGTTATCTTGGATAACAATTCACTGTAGTATAATATATATTTTCTTTAAAGACAATGAATGAAATATATTTATTAAATGTATTAAATGGATTCACTGTTATAGCTCATTTATTTTTATTACTGAATTTACTTTGAATTTATTGAAGAGTATGTATAAATTATTACCCTACTGCCCCTATTTAACACAGCATGTCCTTATTGGAATCATTAAAAATTTTTGCAAACATATGTATACTGATTGTGCCTTTTTTTCTAAAATGCACTCATAAATGAGGTAAAATTTAAGACTGAATACTGTATATGAAATTTAGCAGAGAGGCACAATCAGTGGCACCGAAAGAATAAAAATGCAAACACAACCAACCACTCCACAAAAGATTCACCAATGCCAACCATTTTCAAACATACCAGTTCAATATTATTTAATTTGAGGGCTTCATTTACATTTTTTAGATATTATTCCATGTAACTTTTAAGCTTTGTGACTAGTTAATCCCATGTTCCTAATCAGAGATAGGAGTTTTGACAGCAATAAAACTAAGTTCACCAATAAACGAAAGAATTCCCTCAACAGAACACAGTGTTCTTATGAATATAAATATCAAGAATAAGTATGGTACATATCAGTATATCTAATGGATAATACTAGAGGTTTTGAGTTTAGGATGTTAATATCTTTATGTGTTTACATTTACCACCTGACAAACAGGAAAGTGCACCTGTGACTAAATCTTAATTTGATAACAGAATATCATATATGATATTCTACTGAAACCTTTGGAATAAATACATATCATCAATATTATAGCCAATGAATTGCAATACAAACTGTACCAATCTATGCTTCAACAATTCTTACCAACAAAGAAACTGTGATGCTCACAGATATTATGATATCAATAGAAATCTCCGAGAATTTAATCTTAAACTCTTTTCATCATAAAGAAAGGATGATATTCTACTATATATAACTGAAGCTTTATATATATCTTCATTAAAGCTATTTACATAGTGTATAAAGTAAGTATTTACAGTTTCTATATTGGTTAGAATTAAGAGATGTACATGCAGGTTTCATGCAACTATTAATTAGCAGTAATGTAGGAATAGGAATAAAAATGTTGTCTTACATTAATTAATTAAATGATTAATTAATCAATTACTCTAACTTTATAGACTCATGTCATAAAATTCAATAGCATTAAAAGGAACCTGAAGCTTCACTTGCTTATTCATAAGCTATACCTCAGTATAACTATGAGATCAGTTTCCCAAAAGTAAAGCAACAACAGGGTAAAAAACACAAGTTAGTTTGCAAACTGACAGTCATATGATCACCATATTCCCAATTTTGCTTCAGTTAGTGTAAGTCTTTCTTGCTGCAAACTTTGTCCATGCAACAGAGGTGAGTACTGCCAGATTTTGTGTATCATAATATATTGTAACAAATGCAAATGTATGATAAACATATTGCAATGTAGTGGAAAAATCTGTTATCATTCTGTTGTTCACATTGTTTACAAAACTTGAAACCATCTACACAAAGTAACTATATGTAAAATGTTTGTTGTTTTTAATCTTAAAATTAAATTAACAGACATTTTCATGATATGAAGTTAAAAAATAATCCCAACTGCCAAATGGAAGAAAGAAACCATTCCATGATTACAATATACCTCAGCTTGAATGAAAATTTGGATGCTTGATTCACCATTCTGATAAAATATCTAGTATGTCTGGTCCATGAACTAAGTATTTATGAACAAATGACTAAAGACATTTCAAAAGCCCAATTTATAAACTGTTTATATACCTTATTCCCCATCTATCTTCATTTACATAACCTTATAATACTCTGTGAAAAATCTGTTGAGGATTCAAGATTTCATGTCCCACATACGTATGTTAAATTTAGTATGCTAAATTTAGTTGACTAAAACTCAAAACTTTCTAAACAATATGTATGATATCATGTAACACCACTTTCAAGTATACATGATTGCATTAAATCCAATAAATGATCACAAATGTTGTGACACGACAGCAGGATATTTTCCATTAGTTGCAAATTCTGAGAATGAAATGACTGTAATTTACGACATTAGTTCATATCACATATAGTGGTCTATATTCTAACAGAAAATATTACACAGGGATGTGACAGGCTGAACTCAAATATCTGGAAACATGAGGGGTAGAGGGGAGGAGCTGTGCTCCAAAAGCTCCAGGATTTTCAGCATTTTTGGAATATACTGGAAAGTGGTACTCTACCTGCATAAATATTGCTGAAAAAAAGGTACCACATCTTTTAGGTTAAGTTCCCTTAGCTGGAACAGCCTTTCTTTTCATATTTACCTGCCTAATATAGTAATACAGCGATATTGATAATGTAGCAAAAAGTAAGCGAGTACACTAAAGCCGTAGATCAGACGCGAAATTTGTATTATGGATACACTAAGGCAAAAAAATATATCTGAAACCAGCAACTGGGCAACTCTGTGAGATGCCAGTTTGGGGTAAGTCTTACAGTGAGGTGGGGCAATTTTGACATTTGTTCACGGCTGTTTACCCAGCTGAGTGATTATGGCGAAGGGTCCATGGTGTTACTGGAAGCTGGATATATGAGAGGTGGGAAGAAAACCATGATTGAGTGGTTGTTACGATCAGAAAATAATGGTAACAACTGTGACTTGAAACTGACCACTGGGCATCACTATTGTGGCCTGGAGGAGGACTGGGTCAAATATTTCTAAACATGAGAGGTTGATTATGAGAAGCGTGATGCAACAGTGTCTGACTAACAAAGGAAACAAAAACGAAAAATAAGGAAAAAAATAAGTAATTAAACGATAAATATTTGCTAACATGAGGATCCCATCGTGGGATGGGATAGTTTAAAACGATGCTGCGTAACCCAGTTTTAATAAATCTGTCAACACTGCCTCAGAACTGCGCCTATTTCTAAGTTTTAGGAGCGTCTATACGCACGAAGTCTGTAAGTGGAAGAAGAAAAATAAGATGGGAAGACAGAAGAAAGCTGTCCTTCAGGCAGACGCAACAGAAGCACATATCCTCCATGTTATACAGTAGATTAAGGAACCACCTGGGAAGTAGGCGACCTTCCTGCCGGGGCCACGTCCACTGGGGGAGAGGACTGAGTCAGGTCCTGGGGAGGCAGGGCGACTCATTGTGTTTGGGGTGGGGGTGGGGAGGTCATCATGGCTATTCGGAGAAATATGTGACTTGCAAAAGGAGAAAAAAATGAAAGTACGAGGATTAGAAGCAACTATATGAGGAGGAGATTGTGAGATGACGTTAAGATTAGCGGAATAATTTGATTTTTTATGAGACAGAGAGTAAGACCAACACAGTACTGACACGGAGGGTGGGAGGGTGTATAAGATGGTTCCAGGCCATCACTTCAACACTCCTACGTCAGGAGGGTAGTACTTCCCCTGGGGGCGGGGCTGCTGTGTACAACCCACCACCTTTACCGGTCCTATGGGGAGTTGAGTTTGAGTTTCAATACTTTATTCCTTGATAGAGGAATCGGGATCCTAGTGCTGTCACTAGGTACCCCTG
>JAUTYZ010737280.1:0-13499 GCA_032273725.1 Panulirus interruptus | reverse complement strand
ATCACAATACTTAGATTACGATAGGTTAGTTTCACAATAATCTTACTTTGCTGAGACAGTCCATCAATAAATCTTAACCTGATTATAACTTGAGTTACTTCACAGAATTGATGATTTCTTTTAATTACTAAAAAAGTGGCTCATGTCAAACTCAGAACTTGTTCCCAGATACCAGGTTTTACACCATGGAATACATTCCCTCTGGAATTAATCAGAACTCTATCTTTACAAAAAATATTTCAAATGTCATGGTAACTAAGACAATCAATGCTAGTAAAATAAATGACACACTGAAAAAAAAAATCTGGAAAAACCTGGATTTTATCTTTTTATAATACTGCAGCACAGATCAACTAAATCATGTGTTTTTATCATGCCCAACATTTTCACAATCCTTAGTGCATGAGTAAATTGGTACACCATTGCCATTAGATTTGATTTCTTAGACTGATAGTAACAAAAACGTAATGTTCGTTGACTAACCATATACACTTCAGGGTAAGATATCTTAATAACAATTAACAGTTCATTTTAGGTTTGTCAATCTTTCTCTTGGTTGCTTGGTCATAATCTATCATGGTTAAATTGTAATTTTTTATATTAAAGTAGGAATATGTTCATCTCTAATGAATTTTTCAGACTGAAGGAAGATATGATAATCTCTAATCCATAATAAGTTCAAGCAGTCATAGTTAAGTTCTGACATGTATTGGCCAAATATATTCTTTGATTTATACAAAAGGAATAGTACCCAGTAGTTGTCTGCATAGACCTACATCATGGACTTACATTTCACATTCAGAACAAAGTGGAACATGCATCATCTTACCCAAGCATTCAAATGAAAAAAACAAAAATGTCTTCTTTGTCCTTTGCCATATAAAGCATATACAGTAAAGTACTCTTGTTATTAACATCTTTATCAATTACTTACTTATATGCCCATGAGTACCTGCTAGTATTCAATTATTTGTAAATTTACAAATTAAAGCAACATCAACATTCAGTTAATCATGAGTCAATCAGGAATGGTAGTATGGCTCTACACCAAAAATCAGAATAATCATAAAAACTTAAAAAAAAGGTCATTGTTTTATTTCATCAAACAAGTGAGACTGAAGGTTAAATCCTATCTAAGAAGCTGTTAGAATGTTTTCAATAGTAATTCAGGGATAGTGCTCACTTTACTAGGTCCCATGTTGAAGCTTTGTGCGAATTGTGATTGCATATCTCAGGTTGATAATTAAAATATTTGTCTGAAATGAGAGCTGAGAAATTTTTAATGTTTCAATCTATTCTGTGTCACCTTTGTATCAGCAATGATATACGTATAGATGGTGTATTGCACAGTACTATAAAAAACTTAAATTTATTCTGGAATTCTATTTCTTATGTTTATCCCTTGGGATAGGGAAGGAAGAATACTTCCCACATGACTCCTGCCTGTCGCAGAAGGTGACTAAGAAGGGCAGGCATGGGGAACTGGAAATTCTCCCCTCCTGTATTATTACTATCCAAAAGAAGCAACAGAGGAAGGATACAAGCAAAGACCTTTTCTCTAAGGTTCACTGGTCTGTTCCTAACACTACTTTACTATGACAGAAAATAGCAAATAGGTATGAGAGAGAGGACATTTCTTATGATATTTAATATTCATGAAGCTGTGGTGTAAAATCTGAAGAAAAAATATATGTAATATTACTCACCATTTTTTCAGTTCCTTTGTTTTCTGTGCTAATGGCAACAAAATGAGTTAAACCTGGCTGGTTATTGAATGTTGCCTGCATAAAGCCTGTTTCTAAGTGAGCTGTTATCTTTAATTAATATGCCATTAACAGAACAGTCTTCACACACCTAATATATAATATCTACAGGATTCAAAAACAATGCCTTTTGTTTCATTTACCTATTTGTTTAATATGAAAGTTTTTCAACTCTTAGATGAAAAAAAATTCTATGTGCGAGTCCATAATTACAGTGATTGCCAGTATTAAGTGCATTTATTAGTATCTTAAAAAAATTATTTTGTATGTACTCATGCTGTTGTGGAATAAGTGAGGTGTATGGTGGCTTCATATAGCACACCTATAAAGGAATTTTATTACCTTGACATCATTAAGCTTAATCATGTTGTCAAAGAGTTTACATGAATGCCACTGGAAAGCATTCTTTTTTACAAGTATCATCCCATGACATTTGCAGCACATTAATTTCATTACATTTGAGCCCCAATTTTCAGGAATAAATGATGCTCAAAGTGGCATGGATTTCTAAACTTTCCAAAAGTAAGCAGAAACTTGTGTATTTCATGCTCTGCGACCTAGATACATAGAAACACTGAACAATAATTGAATATCATCAATCGGGTACTCATTAGAAATGCTGAAAGATGACACCGTACAGCTGGGGATCTGTATGTTGTAGATTGTATGATATATGTGCTCCCCTCTCATGTATGTACCATGTAGAAAGCTTATGTACAGTTTTTGATTTCCTGAGTCTATATTCTTTTTAATAGTTTACCCACACTACTTTTCTTGTTCATTTTTTCAAAAATACTTTATTGTATTACATCTGAGAAATGTCAAAGGTTTGCACTTGCTTTTCAGTGGATTTTGGCAGTGTGGCAAGATTTCTGTATCATTATGTGCTGTAAAACAGAAAACTTAAAGTACTGTACACTTTTGATTTCTCTCAGCACAGTTTATTATGAGATGCAGGAGATGCTACTTCAACACAGAGAGGACTGAATATAACTTAGGGAAACATGAATCACCCAGTCTTCTGCCCATTAGCAGTTATGTGAGTGTTCTGAGTCAATCAAAAGAAAGTGCTACCATGCCTAAATGACCAGCCATAGCAAAGAAAGCATGGGTGGAGCCTAGACAAACAAAGGGAGACTGCTACAATTCAAATAAGAAAGCTGTAGGGTTATAGCCTAATTGTCTCCACTTTTACTGATTACCACACTTAGTCCTGACTTTGAAGAACTGTTAGGAAGCATCCAGTTTCTGGCAAATTCCAGTTATCTTTAGTCTGGACAAATAGCAAGCTACTGTATTTGACTAGCTTCTTACTGCCATGTTTTGGAAAATTGCCAATGTCGGTTATTAGAAGGTCCAAGCAAACACAGTGAACATGCAAATAGTTATTGAGCATTGGGGCACACATTTGTTCAATATCTTAATTAGTGGTAGACTTTAAGCTTTAGTCCATACCAAATGAGACTATCATACTGCACTGAGATATGCAATCAGCTATATGAGAGAACAAACATTAACAAACCATTGGCTAACATATCATCATGTCCCTATTGAATGTGTTATTTCCCATTATAAATTATGTCTTAAAAGAAATGGCTATTTCAATACATGATGTAGGGATAATCAGAGAAGAGGAGTTTGCCTTCTAATATTCTGCAAATGACTAAAAATCCTGATTCCTTGTACTTCTAATTTGGTTCTTTCAGTTCAAAGAACCAATCTCAAACTGAAAACACATTAGAACAAAGGTTCTGTATGCAAAACCTTTATCACCTTTAAGTGAAGATCTCAGTCAGTGTATTTACATAACTTTAATGAACAGCTGTAGCTCCTTCAGCTACCCTTTTTATGTGAGGAAGATAACATCATACTGAAATTCACATGTGCAGTAGTTTGTTTATAATGTTCATATTTGTTAAAGGAAGTTCCTGAATTTTCACAATATGGTACATTTTCACAAATGTTTCACCATCTTTGTAAAATAAAGTTTGCATCAATATGTGTTGTTTAAATTACTTCAAGTAAATAATGTAACAATGAACTGATGATGTAGTCTGCAAAAGTAGTACATCCTTAGTGAGTCACTCTACCAAAACATACTACATGAATAGAAACTATCAGCAGAGTACAAGTGGCTCATTAGAAAACCCAAGACTTTATTTTGTACTCTGAACTGAACAATGCTATTACTGATCCTTGAAATTCAACTGGGAATTTTAGAGGCTTATTCACAACACATCCAATGCTGAAGAGAAAAGATATACGGACATTTTGACTAATGCCCTTTACTAATAGAAAAGCACAGTTCTGAGTGAGGTCCTCATCTGCCTTTTTCATATCCAACATTTCATATTACTGTACAAAATCAAAGCGGGGTAGTAGGTGTAGAACCTTTTCCAAATACTGTAGTTCAATCAGTGAATTTTTTTGCATTAGATACCCAGCAGCAATGATCAAAACTTTTGCAAAAGACTTTGTGATGGCTTAGTAACTACACATGAATATGTTTATTTTCTGCACACTATCGTAAAGGCAGCTTATTCAAAAATAAAAGGAAAAAGGATGTCCTTGATGATTGCAGTGACTTGGGTAAGTGTAATGAAGAGTAAGGGAACAAGAGATACTGGGGAACATAAAATTCTCTGGGGCAAGATTCCTCACATTTAAATGAATTTCATACGAGACAGAAAAGCATATCTTACATATGGAGTGCAGCATTTTGTGATAAATGCTGCACTATAATTATGCCATCATTACCATAAATAAAAAGAACAAATTCTATGTAGGTCAATAGTGAACAGAGTTAGGTCTCAGTAAACTAACCTTCAGATATATCAAGGCAATTCAAATAGGACCTCATAAGGCTGTTTATTTGTTTCTTCATTATGAATATATCCCATGGCCTTATGTTATTCATGAATTATTTTCAAGTCAAACTGAACAAAATTTCAATAAATTTTATAATTAGAAAATATACTGCAGTAAACCATATAAGATTTTTGTATAGTTTGTGGCTTTGGCAACATTTTAAGTAGGAGTGCAAAAATGGCTCATGACAGTGAACCTATGGTGAAGGAAGGAGGCCAAATGGAGGATATTCCATTTTACAGCACAGTATTTCTCCCATGTTAATGATGACATGGGTGACTGGTGCCAGCCAGTCTGTTTGCTGCTCATGCTTATGAGCTGTTTATAAAACTTTGTGCATACAACAATTATTACCTCAAAAGCTACTAAATAAAACATCTTCCTTAAATAAGTTTTATATTTACTTTATGAGGTGCATTACTCTAACACAACATTTGGCATTAAATAAGTTCTTATCTGAATGATGCTTCAACACTGAGTTAATCATAGTAGCTTTCAAGTTAACACAGATGAATAAGTTCATTTCTTACAAATGTTTATGATAAGGATATTGTACATTAAGTAACAACAGGATGAGTCTTATATAGCATGTATTAAATGCACTCCTTGAGTATCAGATTGCTTGTCAAGTTATTATTAGTACTGTTGTAATAAAGAAAGTTGAACATGGCATACCTCACATCTTTTATGCCATCTTGCACTGTATTAGCAGGAATCTATCTGCTTTAAAAGTTTACTGTATTATGGGGTATTAAACAAAAAGGTGTGACCAGCTCTTTGTATATCACAGTAGAAAACACCTTGCCTGGTTTGGGTTTGAACTTGGTTACCATGGATTGTGAACGCAGTGTCACGCCATACACTATACAAAGTTTGAAATATGAGAAATAAACTTGGGCCTTTTAAAGCAACAATGAATAACCTTTTTTGTAAAAACTACCTGATCAAAAGTTTGAATATTTCATTCATAAAAAATGAAATCCATAATAATGGATTCTCAATTAGTCAAACTTTGGTTTTTGATTTCTTAGAGTCACATATCAAGATATATTCTCATTTACCCTTTACTATCAGTAATGGATAAAAGCATTTTTTAAAATTATCTTTTATCAATAATTTGATTTATAAACCATGCAAGCAGAAAATGTGACAGTTGGCTAATGAAAATGTTTGAAACCATGTGAAGAACTGATACTCAAGGCAGAGATGCCTGAGGAAAAATTTCATAACTGAAAAGACAAAGACATTGATAATTACATTCACTAAAAATAAGATAACAGAGAAACTTTCTGACACTCTCATTAATATCATAACTTAGCTACACTGGACCCAAATACTAAACCTATGCTGAAGTTCAAATGTTTATGAATTACTTTCCATGTTGTCTCCTTAATCTGATATGATAACATGAAAGTTTGAAAGGTATGTAAAATTATTTTTCTATCATTTCAGAATATGGGTCATTGTCACTTCATAAAAGTAAAATATTATACTGGAATGATCAAAGCTAAAGAGCTTCATACAGCTGAGTTTCACTTCAAGACTAATCATTAAACTAAGTGAATGAAAGGAGTTTGGAAAAACTTCATAATATTTTATGAAATTGGACAGAAATTACAGAAAAAGAGCATGTTCACTGTAAGTCAATAATATATGATAAACATTCACAAGACATTTAGTTTGGGATAATGAAAAGTATACACTGTTTAAACATAATATTGTATGATTAGAGAATAAGTAAACAAAATAAAAAAGCTTCCAAAAGACTATGAATACAAAATATCATCAACAAAATCAAAGTACTTCGACAGAGAAAAAGAGTGTTCCACTTGTCACATGCACTGACAAGTTCAGTCAAAGCACAGTACTCCAGAAAGTATTTGGGAGATATGCTCCTTCAACAGTCCTTCATATACAGTGCACTGAGCTGTAGGATGTAATACTGGATAATGACAGACCCCACAGAATTAATCATTGATAAATAATTTGAAGAGTAATTTTTATCCTTGAAGTTATAAAGAAAAATCTTGGTGCATATTTGAGAAGATTCTCAGTTTTCATGAGAATGTTTCCATTAAGAACAAGTTGAAGGTAATCTCACAAAAGCAGCACACTTTGTGCTTACGAATTTATATAATAAGACTAGTAATATTTACCTGTGTACGATAAATAATTAACAAATTATTCTACAGTGCATTTTCTTCAGCCCCAAACAGCTATCAGAAAGTTTTTGAGACCACTGCTACAGTGAATGACTCATCAAAGATTTCCTGACTAAGTATTAAAAGTATGACCGACCCAAGAATACTTCTTAGAATAATGTTAATGAGGTACCTATAACCATGCAGCAGCAACAAATCCAGAAAGTTGACTGTTTGGGCAGACACATTTTTATTCAACTAGTGCACAATATTGATACAGTTATCTGATCTGCCACCTGGATAAGTTGCTGTGCACTGTACATTTCTGTTGACCTAGGGAATGATTTTTTAAGGACTAGTGACAGTGTATTTGTGGGAGCTTAATACTAAACAGCCTTGGACTAAAATCGTATGACAACATTTTGTGATATATTTTTGGATGAGAAAAGTAACCATACAATAAGCCAACGACAGTAAAAGTGTTCATTAGATTCCTTTTCAGATAACAGTGTAAAGTTTCCTGATATAAAGTTTATATTGATGGACCGATATATTGTCAGAACAAGCAGTAAATCATTAAAGAATGGCAGATTTTATTGACAACTACATGTATGCACCAAATTAGTCATAGAACAAAGCCTGGATTGCCCAAAAATTTCATAGATACTTCATTTTATTTCTCTAATCCATCAGGCTTTGCTCATTACACTTATCTTTAATACTCATCATTATCTATAACAACGAACCTATAAATATCAAAATCTGGTGTAACGGGTAATTGTTGATCTGCTGACGGTAACAACCTGGTTAAAATTTGGGAGACCTTGATAATTTACTGTCATAATCATCATGTATTAACAGAAAAAAAAAAGTGCTGGCATGAGGGTGTTATGGCAGATGAAATGCAAGTTGGCATTTTGATATAACAGCAGATGATTTCTACAGGATATTCTTGGTATCAGCCAGCTGACAAGTAGTGTTCCCTGATAACCAGACCAAATCCAACACAGCTCCCTGGTGGAGATGATACACAGCATAGACCACCACCACATGCATGATGTGATGGGAATTGGCAAGCAGGTCCAGGCGACCTGGCACCCATTTTTCGGGTACACGAAGAGCTCCCACAAATCCACCAAGAACAGCTAAGAAATCCTGAAAATAGGCAATGACTCAATTATCATAAAAAAAACCACAAACTTAAATGGTATATATCTGTCTTCTAGGATTACTGTTCACTGGAAATGTTACTATAATTAATTTTATTGTCACTGAAATATTGTCATTGTCATTACTATTGTTAGGATTATCAATATAATTATCACAATATAATAATAATAATAATAATAATAATAATAATAACAATAATAATGATAATGAGAATCATTATTCTTATCTTTTTTTTTCATACTTGATCGCTTTTTCCTGCGTTAGCGATGTAGAGCTAGGAACAAACGAAGAAAGGCTGCATCCACTCACATCCATTCTCTAACTGTCATGTGTAATGCACTGAAACCACAGCTCCCTTTCCACAACCAGGCCCCACAAACCTTTCAATGGTTTACCCAGGATGCTTCACATGCCCTAGTTAAGCCCAATGACAGCACATTGACCCCAGTATACCACATCGTTTTAAATCACACAATCCCATGTATGCCTTTCAACCTCCAGCATGTTCAGGTACTGATCGCTCAAAATCTTTTTCACTCCATCCTTCCATCTCCAATTTAGTCTCCCCATTCTCCTTGTTCCCTTCACTTCTGACACTTATATCTTGTTTGTCAACCTTTACTTACTCATTCTCTCCATATGTCCAAGCCATTTCAGCACACTGTCTTCAGCCCTCTCAACCACACTCTTTTTATTAGCAAACACACACCCCAACTAGCCTGTCCCTCAATCCTGCTAAACCTAATAACCTTGCTTATATTCACATTTACTCTCAATTTCCTCCTTTTATACACTCTTCCAAACTCACTTACCAACTTATGCAGTTTTTCACTCGAATCTGCCACCAGTGCTGTATCAGCAGCAAACAACAAATGACTACTTCCCAGGCCCTCTCATCCCCTAAAGACTGCATATTCACTCCTCTCCCCATGACTCTCACATTTACCTCCCTCACCACCCCCATCCATAAACAAACTGAACAACCATGGTGATATCACACACCCTGCCATAGACCAATCTTCACTTGGAAACATTCACTCTCCTCTCTTCCTACTCATACACATGCCTTACACCCTTAACAAAAACTTCTCACTGCTTCTAGCAGCTTTCCTCCCACACTGTATATTCTTAAGGCCTTCCACAAGGGATCTCTATCAACCCTATCAAATGCTTTCTCCAGATCCATAAATGCCATATACAAATCCATGTGTTTCTCTAAGTATTTCTCACACCCATTCTTTAAAGCAATCATCTGATCCAAACATCCTCTACCACTTCTGAAACCACACTGCTCCTCTCCAACCTGCCCCCTCAATCAATATCCTTCTATACAACTTACAAAGTACACTCAACAAACTTATACCTCTGTAGCTTGAACACCCGCTTTTATCATAATCTATTCTATTCTATATCTATGACGCCCATTCCCTTTGGGAACTCCCTCAAGGGGGTGGCCACAGTAAAAGAGTCTCCATAATTGTTAAATTCCATTGCAGCTTCTTAGCCTTTAGTGCCTCACCCTTAGCAGCCCACTGGAAGGGGACAACTCTAGCACAGTGGTATCAGAGGCTCCTACCTAATGTTCCTACCAACTACTTCTACCTTATGTGTCTACCTCATAATCCTACCTAATGTTACAGCCTACTACTTCTACCTAATGCTCCCAGCTAATGCTCCTACCTACTTCTTCTACCAAATGTTTCTACCTAAAGCTCCTGTCTAACATTCCTACCTACTAACTCTGTTGCTCCTACCATTTTGCCAAAAGGCAGGGAAAATCTAGAGTTGCAAAGAATGAGTTTTGTAAGTTAAGCGTTGTCAAGTGTTGTTTATCCCCCTTGCCTTTATATAATGGCACTCCATATGCATTCCACCAATCTTCAGGCACTTCATCATGATCAATACATACATTGAAAATCCTTAGAATTATAGAAAATTTGTATTATCATAATCAATATTATTATTATTACTATTATTATTATTATCATTATTATCATTACTATTACTATTATCATTATTATTATTATTATTATCATCATTATCATTATTATCATTATTATACTCATTATTATTATAATTATTGTTTAAATATTTGCATTTCAATAAAGATTATACCACAATTATCATTGCACAGTAAGAGTCAAAATCAATTGAATAGTGTTACAGAGTTAGAAACTTTATATCTTCTTCTGTAGGAGGAAAACAGAGTGATTTTACTATGTTTCTTGTACTGACTTTTCTTTTCAACCTGACCTGACCCCTAGGATCAGGCCAAAGACTCGTGGTGTGAAGGATGTAGTAGAGATGAGAGTGTAATAAAGATGGGGGTGTTGTGAGGATGAAGGAGCAGTGCAAGATGGCCTTTGATTTAACCTATAAGTGTTAGTGGTGTTCAGGGGGTTGTGAAGATGATAGTTTAATGAAAATGAATGTGGTAAAAATGTCCTTTGACCTGACCTATAAGCGAACATGATGGTAAATGATAATGCAGGGGGCAACATATTGCAGTCTCTCACAAATGCTGGTACTTCTAGTTCTTCATGCACTTACAAATACTTCCATTTGCATGTACCATAATGCATAACAGAAAGGTGAACAAAAAAGGAGTCATGTAGAATATGAAACAGCAGTTAAAGTGTTATAAACATGTGGAATCAACTAAATTTAGTTGCAGTAAATTCTGATAAAATTAAAAAATTCGAAAGCTTACTGTGGAGAAATAAGATAGGACTCCTTAAGCGTAAAGGTCTCATAATTAGACATATGCATTCACACACTTAGACAAACAGGAATGTATAAACACATATACCAGTAATACACACATAAAATATGACACACATACACATGTCAGGGAAGCCTTTTCAATTTGGACAAGGTGACAAGTATGATCCTTCAGGGACCACTACTATTTCTGATCAATGTAATGAATACTCCAACAAAGTAGAATCATGACCTCAATATGTTTTCTGGTAAGTCAAAATTATGAAAGAAGTATGAAGTAACAGGAACAGTTAAATATTCTAAAAAGAACTATGCAAAATGCAGCAATAGTCAGAAAAATGAAATAATCCTTGAAAATGTAAAGTCATGAAGATGGGAAAGCAAAAGGTTATGGGACTAAACAGGAAAGACCATAAGCATCACATTGGGAGAAGCAAATTCTGAGAGTCATTCTGTAAAAGGAACCTAGGATTTGATAGCATGCCAATCTTGTCACCAGAACATCATGTAAGAGGTATTGTAAGGGAGGCAAACTGTATTGTTAAGCATCAAAATTGCCTTCTACAAGAGTACTTACAAATAAACCTATTTGTTTAAAACAACAAATACAAGGAAGCTGAGTAAAGAATTGTCAGTTAAGGTATGAAACAAAACTTTAAAGAGACATGAACAAGGAATCAGCTAAGTATAGTAGCAATAAAAGCTGACAATACATGGGAAGGTAAGATGTTTAAGAAGGTATATATGAGGAAAATTCGACCCAAGCTGGATGTACCTCGACAGTCTGGTCTCCTTTCTTAAAGAGTCATATAAATGCTTTCAATGGTCAAAAGAATGCAAAATGAGTCGAACCAGAATTGAGTGGAAAGAGTTAGATAGAGATAATGGAAGCCCTTGATCTGCCTATCTAGAAGAAATAAGCATAAGGGAATATGTGGAACAAAATGGGAAGGGCACTGGAAATATTCAAAAGCCTACTAGATAAAAATGCAAAGATAAGAGGTGGGGGTTCTCAAGTAGATAACAACAAAATTCCCCCCGCCCTGTGTAGCAGTTAGCGTTATTGACTGTAATGCATGTAAGGACCGCCTGGGATCAAACCTGCATAGGTTCGAATCCTGGTTGTGGTAGCTGGTTCACAGTCCACCCAGCTCCTGGTTGTGGTAGCTGGTTCACAGTTGACCCAGCTGTTCATTCTCCCCAAGGGGCTGGTCAACAGAATGGGTACCTGGCATATGATGTGTGTGTGTGTGTGTGTGTGTGTGTGTGTGTTTGCTTAAAAGTAAAGACATGGTACATATATACAAGGCTAAGAAGATAGGGCAACATGAGAGTAAAACTCTCTCTCTGTAAGACACAAATGGTAATCACATACACACAAAGGGTAGGAAAGTTTAGAAGGAGCAGCAAATCAACAGGGCATGAAGAGTGAAGGAGAGGAACATACACCTAGAGTGACACAAACAGAAGTACACAGGAAATTAAGTGAAGTGGTCAAAGGAATACTATGCACTCTTAGAGATGATGCAATCAGGGAAACATATGGGCAAGTTGATGGCTGGTTTTTATAAGTACAGAGCATAAAGGACCAGTGCTTGCTTGCTAAAAAGAGAGATTATAAAGAAAGTTAGACACATAGGTTCACACTTCCACACTGAGGGATCTAGTTGAAAAGTGGGTGGCATCAAAATTAGAAATATCAGTAAAGCAGGAGGCTGACAGATATAAATCATTTATTATTTTTGGCTTTGTGGAAGATCATGCACCAGATAAGAAAAAAGGGAAAAAAAAGGAAGAAAAATGTATTGGAAGATTGCTGGAGGTTATGGGACTAACAGATGTGATTTCCATGATAAAGGAAAGGAGAAGAATTGGTGGTTATAACCAAGACATAAGGGGCTGACCACTTAAGGTGATGTCTGACTTGGAGTCATCAAGCTAGGAAGTACTTACAAAAGCTAAGAAACTTAAAGGCATGGTGGAATTCAGTGGGATATTCATCAAGTGTGACAATTCAAAGAAGAGAGGGAAAAAAGCAAAGAGTACAGTCAGAAGACAAAAACTTGTAGATGCCACATATGGCAAGGGGTTGGAGCAGCCCTGCTAGAACTGCAGATAGGGTAGGAATGTTAAGAGATGGTAATGTGAGACTGGAAGTAATGTATTCAAATACTGATGGATTAATAGTAAAGAGCTGGAATTCAAGGCTTGTATTAACAAAAGCGCACGTGATATTATTGGAGTCATAGAAGCTAAGCTTACCAAAGAGATAAATTCTCACTTTTCTGCCCAAAGGGGTACAATGTAACAAGAAAGGAGAGAGAAGGCAAAGAAGGGGAAGGATCAGTCTTCTTAATAAAAGATAGCTTGAAGTTCATGAAATAGTAGATGGCCCATTCAGACAATACATAATGATAATAGTAACTGTTGGGAAAAAGAGCATAATGGTCTTATCATTATATAATTCTTCAAAGAACTGAAATGAATAAGTATACAATGATAACAATAAAGAAAAAATAAGGATGATTCATGAAGCAATCAAACACTTACTTCTTAGAGATGGCAAAGTACTGATAATGGGGGGTTTCAATTATAAAGAGATAGACTGGGGAAATTTGGATTCTCATGATGATAGGGAGTCATGGAGATACAGGTTGAACCTCTGTAATCTGTCAACCTTGGGACCTGACCACTGCAAGACCTCAGACAATGCTGGAAAACAGACATTGACCCCTAAGGGAACCCCTAAGTAAACATAAGCCCAACCCCTAGTCTTGCCAGCTCATTCCACATACATATTGCTGTGTTATCAAAGGTAGAACAGAGCTTAAAGCAC
>JAUTYZ010737170.1:0-13503 GCA_032273725.1 Panulirus interruptus | reverse complement strand
TGGATGCGGTTGTCTTCCTGAGAGTTGTGGGAGGACTCTTCGGGCAGGAAATAAGGATCCCCTTCTCAGTGATTAAGGGGCTCCTGTAGCTCCAAAGCTGCACTACACTGCACTCAGTATTAAGAACAGAATTGACTCCTTTGAAGTGAGAAGGTCTTAAACAATTAGATCCTCTTCTTCTTTGCTAATGTTTGCCATATGTATGGATCACTGGTCAGATTTCTCTTTCAGATTGTGCTTAGTACTGCATGTCTTTCAGAAATTGCTGTTCCTTGCCTGACCAACCTTCTCACACATTTTCCTCATGCATTTCATTTCCAACATTTCCTCCCTATACCTTTCTTTTGCTTTCAAGACCCAAAACTCACATCTGTACAACACACTGTTGGGACTAATATTACTCCAGGCACATCCATTTTTGCCTTAATAGACATTAACCTTGCCCTCATGCTCCTCATTGCACCAAGGACTTACGCCTCTTCCACTATGTGATTCACTTCAGCATCCTTGGTTCCATCTGCTGGACTTATTGTCTTTCCTTATTTTTACATATGTGCATTTTGCTCATGCAGTCAAGTTTTTTGTATACTAATGCTTGATTAATGTTTGGAAAACTCTCAATTTGATAAGTTATTAAAAAAAAGTACATTGTTTCAGGAAGCCTTCCAGAGCTTTCAAGATCTAGACAGTCACATCAATAGTGTAGCGACAAAAGTTGTTCATCTAGGCGACCAGCTGGAGAGTGTCAATACACCGAGGTCTCGTGCAGTTGAGGCACAGCGACTCATGAATCACTTTCGTGAATTTCTCTTACCTGGTCCTCTAGTCTCAGAAGTTTTTACAGATAAAACAAAGGTAAGGGATTGCCTTCAAATATTAGACATTTTGGTTTCAGAAATTATTGAAAGTATGACTCAGTTCTGGCATTGAAATTTCTTGTGTTAGTTACTCAATAAAGGATAATTAGTCATCTCAAGTAATTGATGTCAATAGTTTTATAAGGATCCCGATTCCTCTATCAAAGAATAAAGTACTGAAACTGAACTGAAAAAAGTGTTAAATGGAAAAAAAAGCACTTCATCAGCAATAGGTGTTTGCATTCGTAAACAAAACCATCATCAGCAATAGTTGTTTACATTCATAAACAAAACTAAAGACCATCATTGCAATGGTTTGTCTCCTTGCTCCTCATGTCATGAATGAATTCTGATATTAGTGAAAGAAATAGCTTCTTGACTTCTTTTCAGATATATGAGGCTGCTGATGTTATTCAGAAACTGCATCTAATAGCACAGGAGCTGCCATCTGGCAAGTAAGTCCTTCTTAAAGTTTATTTGTATATTTTGACTGTAAAACATGTATAGAATCTTTAAATAGTAATGTCAGAATTTCTATTACCTGCTGTTTGTTTATCTGTCTATACCTATAATGCGTCATTGTCATAGAAACCTGAGGGGGTGCTGGCTGGCTCACTGGCTGGTAGAGAAGTCTTCAGACTACCTTCTTCAATGCTCCATCCCCCTCTACATCCTCTATCCAACATATTCCTTCATTTTCCTCTCCCAGGATGCTGTTTGTCGTCTCCTCACACAGTTACCCTCTAGTTTCTTTACCAACTGTCTCCATGTATTCTCCTCATGATCAGACTTCCTCATGGTATTTTGATTAACCCACACTTTGACACAAAATTCCTAATCTCCAATTGTCTGACATCCCTCATTTCTTTGCACTTCTTCATAATATAACTGCTAGCCTCACAAGCACCCCTCAAGAAGCTAATATCAGGAGCCTGAATCCTAGAAAAGTCTTCTACATAAGCTTTTCACTATTTCCATTCACCATATTGAACATCCCATGCTCCCCAGCTGTACCCTCAACTGCCACATTACCCACTTTCGCATTGAAATCACCCATTGCTAGCACCTGATCTCTTGCATCAAAACTGCTGACACACTAACTCAGCGGCTCCTGAAACACTAGCCTCTCCTCGTCATTTCTCTCATTGCCAGGTGCATAAGCACAAATAATCGCCCTCCTCTTGTTATTCACATTCATTTTTACCCACATCATGATGTTTGAAGCTTACTTCGTTACACTCTTTAACACATTCTCACAACTCCTTCAGAAGAAGTGCTACCCCTTCATTACCTCTTGCAGTCACACTAACCCATGAATTTACCCTAAAGCCATTCCCAAACCATTCTTCGCCTTACCATTGGTCTTTGTTGCACTCACAGCTAGAAGATCTAGGTTCATATTCTCAAATATACTGCCTATCTTTCCTTTTTTCTATTCTTGGTTACATCCAAACACATTCAGACACCTCAGCCTGAACCTTCAAGGAGGAAGAGCACTCCTTGCTTGGCTCCATCTTCTCTTCCGGCTTTGAGAAATTGAAATACTAGAAGATGAGAGTTCCCAGCCCCCTACTCCTACCCCTCTTAGTCACCGTCTATGATACACAGGAAATACATGGGAGATAGCCTTTCTCCCCTATTTCCAAGGATGAATGCATTGATGAAATTTACCAATTTATTGAGAGGGTTTCCCATAAATGCATCTCATTATTGAAGGGTAGATGTAGAAGACAAAGTTTTAGGCCTATAGAAACCTTGCACAAAAATGCTTACTTATGATGCCCCTGTGTTCTTGGTATTTTTCTTTGGAACTATAAAAAATGTTTGCTAAGATTTCCTGTGACATTTTCAGGTTTGAGACGGCAAAGCAGAAAATTGCAGAGAAGTATGATGAAATTGAACGTTCTCTTATAATGGAGTTTGTTAAGGCTCATCGGGCAGGGGACAAGGACCGAATGAAGGAGATTGCTACCACATTGTCACACTTCAAGGGTTACTCACAATGCGTTGATGCTTTCATAGAAGAAGCTCAGCATGTAAGTTTTCTTATCGATGTAACATAATTCTCAGTTGTTTTTAAATCTAAAGTTGTGTTTTTAAACTCTCTTTCTTTTTCTGTCATACATGTTTGCTATTTCCCACATTAGTGAGATAGTGGCAAGAACAGATGAAGAGAAGGCCTTTGTCTCTCACATCCATTCTGTAGCTGTCGTGTGTATGCACCGAAACCACAGCCTCTGTCCACAGACAGGCTTTGCAAACCTTTCTGTGGTTTCCCTTAGCTGCTTCTTATGTCCTGTTTCAGTCCTTTGACAGCATATTGCACATGTTTACCACATCACTCCAGTTCACTCTATCCCGTGATTGCCTTTCACCCTCCTGCATGTTCAGGCCTCGAGCATTCAAAATCTTTTTCACTCCATTCTTCCATCTCCATTTCAGCCTATCCCTTCTTGTCCCCTCCACTTCTTTTTCTTATGTCCTCTTTGTCAACCTCTCAGTCATTCTCTCCATATGTCCAAAGCATTTCAGCACACACTCTTCAGCTATCTCAAAATACTCTTCTTATTACACACATCTCCCTTACCCTATCATTTCATACTCAGTCAACCCTCTTCACACCACAAATTGTCATCAAACTTTTCATTTCCCATACATTTATCTCTTCTGTACATTCTTATATGTAGCCCATGACACACATCCATTTAACATTGTCAGGACTACTGTACCCTTGAACACCCATTTTTGGCATCCCAGATAGTGACCTTTCTTTATGCACATTCCATGTTGCTCCCAGAACTGTTGGCCCCTCACCCACCCTGTGACTCACATTAGCATCCATGGTTCCATTTGTTGCCATGTCCACTCCCAGGTATCTAAACACTTCACTTCCACCAAGTTTTCCCATACTAACCTGTCTCTTGCACTGCTGAGCCTATTAACCTTGCTTATATTCACATGATCTTAACGTATTAATGTATTATTATGTACTTTTTGCTACGTTGTTTCTGCACTTATGTCTTTTTCTCTCATGACTACCTCACTTTCAACGAGTTCACTTTAAGTGAATTTGAAGAACGGTTTGTTTATTAGCTCCAAACTTTTGATATAAAAGGCCCTCTTTAGAGTTACAAGATTTGACGAGAACAAAGGGAATGCCTTATTTCAACATTTTTGCTGTGTTTATCCCAGGCTACCCTACATCATAGGGAATCCCAGTCAGGTGCCAAGAGGTGCTTCCACAGTACATTAAGAGGTACTTTCTCAGTGTATGCATGCTGTTTGCTGTGTCAAGTTGTTAATGCTCACTCCCATTGCTGATATTTTTGTGGATCATAGCACGTCCCAAATGTCCTGCAGTTGGTGGATCTTCTCAAGAGCCACTTAAAAGCAAGCTAGAGGTGCTTTCATGACTTTATAGTGGAGATAGTCCAGCAGCAGTTAGCCATGTATTTAACCTGAGCGAGTCAAGCATACAGTACATTTGTTGGAATGCAGCCAAGATTAAAGAATATGTGCCCAGTTTCTACCAAAGAAAAAAATATATTGTATAATATGCATTATTTTATTGAATATTGATGTATTAGATGTGTTTGCTCTATCAGTTAGTGAGAAATCAGTTTATAGTGTTGATTCTTTGGACATACTCTGAAATACATCTCCCCATGTACTATGTTTTCAGTCGTTTGTTGTAAATTACTTTTACTTTAAATGTCTTTTTCTAGGAACACATCCTACATATAAATTGAGGGAATCTTGTGCTTTTTTCTTGTACTGATAGTCCCAAAATAACATATGCACTGGCTTACCATCAGTTTGAACTGTAAAAAATATGGGATTGTCATTTCATTAGTTGCATCGAAGTAGCAGGGATTTAATTTAAAGTAGACCCTGAAGGGAACAGGCTTCAGAGATATATATATAGATAGATAGATAGATAGATGGAATTCATTCAATAATTTAGTGAATACTCATTAAGTTAACCTTTTAGTGGGTGGTTGTCTCACAAGGGATACACATTTCACATTTTAATGAATTGCTCAATGTTATTCCATTATCTGCATGTTTTTACTGATTTTTAATTAACACAATTCACATTTTAATGAATTGCTCAATGCTATTCCATTACCTACATGTTTTTACTGATTTTTAATTAAGTTGATGGATATTGACTTTGCTTTTCATTACAGGGTGCTTTGCGGTCTCGAGACTTATATATGGAGGTCGTTCCTCTCTGCCGTAGATCAGAGACCCTCATACAGGAAGTGTTCACCAATCCAGAACAGGTCATGGGAAAGTTTGTTCTCAATATATTCCAAGGACAGTTACAAGTAAGTTGAGTATTTCTTGTGTTCATAGCTTGGATACATTTTTTATGTATTTTGTTCTACAGTAATCTCTGTAGACATTATCATTTCTGTCTCAATATATATCTCTGATACCTGTTCCCTCTGGGAACTCCAATCGAGGAGATGGCCACAGCAAAAGGATGAGTGAGAAAATGATGACATGTCAGAAATGGAGGAAGCAAGGGGAAGGATGAAACCAAGGAGGTAGAAGGATGGAATGATGATGTTTTGAAGGCCTAGGGTTTGAACTGCAGGAGGGTGCGAGGCTTGCAAGGGTTAGAATGAATTGGAGAGGTGTGGATTACAGGGGACGACATGCTGTCAGTGGGCTGAAGCAGGACATATGAAGTGGCCTAGAAGAAACCACGGAAAGGTGGGGCATGTTTATGGATAGGGGTCTCTTGTTTTGGTGCTTATGTAATATATGTAAGATATGTTATATAATGGCCAGATGCATAGACAAACATAATTATCACCCACTAAAATGGATAAACTTGGATAAACTTACTTTGGAAGTCCTGTCAAACCGTTCACTCTACTTCCATCCCAGTCCACCATCAACTACCTCAATCTCTCATCACTAGCATCCTGAGTAAGTATTATTAAAAAGTGTCTGATTTACCCTGAAAGTGACAACAGTTGCTGAATCAGAGAGACTAATTCACATCATAATAGAGTGCATTTTATTGATGGTAAGCTGCTTTGGGTACAGTTGATACATTAGAATTAGATAGGGAAAATTTTTGGTCTTGAACGTAACTCCCCATATAATTCAGGTTTCAATTACTCTTTCATTGACATTCCACTGGAGCAACAGATCCCATGAAAGTAACCCTGTCATTTGGTGAAGACTCCCTCGCATATTTTTTTTTTGCATTATTCAGTGTTTCCCATTTAGTGAGGTAGTGCCGGGAACAGATGAAGAATGGCCTCATTTTCTCACATTCATTCTCTAGTTCTCATGCATAATGCACCAAAACCAGAGATCCCTGTCCACAAATTCGTGCCACAGATCTTTCATAGTTTCCCCTGACCACATTATATGCCATGGTTTAGCCCATTGACAGCATGTGGCCCCCAGTATACCATATTGCTCCAGTTCCCTCTATCCCTTGCATGCCTCATACCCTCATGCATGTTCAGTTACCCCAGTCACTCAAAGCTTCTTTAATCCATCCTCCTGCCTCCTCTATAGTTTTCCCTTTTCCTTGTTCCCTCTATTTCTGACATGCTTACCCTGTTAGTCAGCCTCTCCTCACTCATCCTCTCTGATTTACAAGCCATTTAACAAACTGTAATTCAGCTCTTTCATACATATTCCTCATACTACCAGACCTCTCTCTTACCCTATCATTTCTTAGCAGATCAGTCTTCTTTACACCACTTGTTATCCTCAGACATTATATTTCCATCACATTCAGCCTCTTCTGCCCATTTTTATCTAGGGCCTATGCCTCGCATGCATACAACACTGTTGGGACTACTGTACCATCAAACACAACCATCTTTTCTCTCACAGACAGCAGCAGATTTGAGTGAGAAACTGCAGAAGCTGGTTGCTGTGTTTGGATTTATTCTAAGAACCTTGTTTTTATGCTTTGAAGTATATACATCCTTTAACTTGCTTTTGTGATCATGGCACAAGATTCACATCCATACACCACTGTCAGGATTACCACATCTTTAAACATTCCTGCATTTGCCTATTACATTTTTTTCCAATTGTGAACCGACAGATTAATCAGGCTAATGTTCTAACAGCTTTGTATAGATAAATACGAAACTGCTTACTTTTTCCAAAACCAGGTTTCTATATTCTCTCACTGACTTTTTCTCCTTCCTTCCTTCCTTCCTTAGTCACATTATCTGCTGGATATGACTCATTCTTTTAGGTGTCATAAGCTGTGGTGTTGTTTCCTTATGTTTTCTTTTATGTAATTTAAAGGTATGTTCTCTAGGAATACATTCAGGTGAGGCTCGACAATAAGAGTGTGCCAGAAATATACCTAAAGAACCTGCATGAGTTATACTGCCAGACCCTCAAGCTGTGCACAGATCTACAACACTTCAACTTAGGAAATGACTCGCAGTTTTTAGCCAAGCTCACCAAGTCTATTTTCCAGCGCCACCTACACTCATACATCAGGTGACCTCTGTCATGTATATTGTTATAGATGTTCAAAATTAGGGATGCCCCAGGGTTTTGAAGTAAAAGTTTATTAACTGATCGATAAATTTTATATGGTTCCATGTTATTTTACTGTCTTCAGAATTAGATATTTGTATGTGCTACATAACTGTTTGATTTCAGTGTTCTTTTTGTTTTTGTTGTACAGTGTGGAGACAAGATACTTGAGGGACAAGTTCAGCATAATTTTGAATCGCTACTATGAAAGTAAAGGACATCAGAAGAAAAATATACAAACTGGAGGGTAGGTCAATAGCATAAATTTGTTTGGTAGTTGAGTATGTACAGGAAAAGCTTTATTATTCAGCAGCTCTTGGACTCGGGTAGTGGTGGATATAACAGTTCCTTATGCTGGTCACAAGTGTTTCTTTGGTATAGTTACTTAACATTTTGTTGACACTCTATCACTGTTCTAAAGTATATATACATTATTTATTTACAAAGTCTGATACTTTGTGCATGCCACTGCTCTTACAGTCACCACACTCCCGTGAAAGTAACCAGGTATGCTCAGCACTTCAATGAATTAGGAAGGCACAGTTTGAATTAGTTTACTTTAGTTATTGTAACTGCTAGTTACTATTCAGAGCCCAGCATCTTCCTCAAGGACTAAATTTTTAAAATGTGAACTTAATGTTAACCCTCTTGCTGCAGGATCGGAACTTTGCCCGCTTTGCATTTCACTTTAGGTCCCAACTTTAGTGTGCTGTTTCTAAGCTCGGCACCTTTAAGATCACACTAGTTACATTGGCATGGCAACAAAGTTGCCTGAGGCTGTGAGCCTCACTCTTATGAAAGATAATGGAGGATTTAGTTACCCTCTACATGTCTGAGGGAAGAGTGTGATGTCATGCCTCCACAGCAGATGAGTAAATTCCAGTACATTTTATATGGATTGTTTTTTCATTAAGAATTATATTAATTAGGTGGAAACAAGATATGTGCATGAACTAATATGTGTTAGCACAAACACTGAAAAGGGCTATCGCAAACAATATTGTATTGATGCATTAGAAATTGGAAAAACACAATAGCATACTTAAGAATCTGGTATTCTAATGGGCTTACATCTTTCCCCCTGTGATGCTTTCAAGTGTTAGTATTACCAAGGGCATTTAAACAAGTTCTGCTCGTATGTAATCAGGGAGAAGTACTCTCTTTACTGCCACAGTAAAGATGAAAAATATTTTTTTTTCATTTCCCCATCTGCATGGAAGGAAGGAAGCTTTTTCCTCTTACTGGCAGTGGTAGTTAGTAATCATAATGTTTAGTTTAAGAGGTTCCTGATATATTTTTATGGTTCTTAAATCTGATTTTATTTTCTTATTTCTAGTATTAATGATATCCGGAGGAATATTCAGGATGTGATAGGTACCAAAGCAAACATCAACATAGGACCTGCTGTAGAAAATTATGGAGGAGAAACATTCTTATCTGAGGACGTGGCAATCTCATTGCTACAAGAAACCAAACAGGCCTTTAAGAGGTGTCAGATGGTAAGTAAAAGCCATCAGTGTCTTAAAGAATTTCAGATCGATTCAGTAAATTATTATATGTGTGTATTTAAAATAGCATAGTCAAATTAGATATTTATATAGACATCCTTGAATATTAATTTCTGTACCGTACTTTGAAGAGATATTCCAGAAGAGCTTGGAACTTGAACTGTTCCTGTAGAGTAAATTATGATGGTGTAAACTTCTTATTTGGTAAACTGAGGATGTTGAAACATTTTGTGGAAATAACATAATGGCTTCATTTCTGTAAGCTGGCATTCTCTGTTGCAAGATGATTTACTTAGTCCAGGGTTATAACTCAAAAGTGGCCAGCTTTATCCCAACCACAGTGAATGAGTGATACTGTGCTACACTTGCTTATCCCTGAGATCAAATTTGTGTCTTATGGTTCGTAAGTACATCAGGTTTTCCTTGCATATGATTATCTTTGAAATTTTTTTAATGTCAATAATTTTTAGATTTATTTTTTTCCAGTTGTCCACACAGTCAGATGTACACAACAATGCTGTCCAGATATTTGATCTTCTTGCAAAGGCCATGCTAATTGAGCATGTCGACTATGCTATTGGTAAGTACGTTAGGCTTCTTTCTTATAGATGGGGAATGCATTCCAAGAAAAGGTTAGAATCATTCAAAGCGAAGATAGGTTTCCATGGTAAAATGGGGGTTACATTCCAGACCCCCTCCCCCAGACTCACCTTCCACATTTTTGGGCATTTAAAGAGACTATGAAAATGTGGATGCATAAGGCTTATAAAAGTGTTGAGAAAGTATATAAATTGCTGATACACTGTATTAGTAGTAGATAGTGTATGATGATTATAGAGTATTACAGGTTGGTGTGAGAGCTTGACATTGCTGCAGTGGTAGTTGCCATTTCAGAAGTGAACATTATTCTGGAAAATTTTTCTTTTTTTCATACTTCTTGTACACCGTTCCCCTTAGTAGCAAGATAGCATCAGGAATAGACAAAGAAAAGGCCTCCTTTGCTCACACCCAATCTCTAGCTGTCATGTTTGATGCACTGAAACAACAGCCCTTTGTACACAACCAGGCCCCACAGACCTTTCCATGATTTCCTCCAGCTGCTTCATATGTCTTGTTTCAGTTCATTGACAGCATGTCAAGCCCTGCATACCACATCAGTTCATTGTCAAATCTCACCCTCCTGCATGTTCACGCCCCAAGCACTCAAAGTCTTATTCACTCCATCATTCCATCTCCAATCCAGTCTTCCCCTTCTTGTCCTCTCCACTTCTGACTCATATATCCTCTTTGTCAACCTCTCTTCACTCATTCCCCTTATATGTTCAAACCATTTCAGCACTATTTCAGCTCTCAACCATACTCTTCTCATAACCCTCCTCTCTCCTTCTCTGTTATTACGTAATCAACCCTCAGCACACCACGTATTATCCTCAGACTTTTCATTTCCAACATATTCACCCTCCTCTGTACATTCTCATGTATAGCCCATGCCTCAGAACTACTATACCTTCAGACATAACCTTTTTTGCCTTCCCAGATAGTGATATCTCTTTCCACACATTCCTCAGTGATCCAAAAACCTTTGCCCCCTCACCCACCATGTGACTCTCCTCAGTTTCCATGGTTCCAGTTTCTGCCATGTTCATACCCAGGTATCTGAATACTTTACCTACAAGTTTTCTCATTCAAACTCATCCCATACCCCAGCTAACCTGTCTCTTTGCACTGCCGAACCTAATTACCTTGCTTTTATTCAAAAGTTTTTTTTTTTGTGTGAGGATGTTTCAGGAGACAGTTTCAAATGCTCTGTTGGTATCTATTGCCACTAGTACGATGAGAGAGGGTGGTTGTGGTTGGATGAAGCCATCCAAGATGTGTTGAGTGATGTCTGTGTGTACTGTGGTGAAGTGATTGGCCTATTACATTTCTTTTTATAGAACTGGGGCTGCAAGTCATCCCAGGGGGTGAGGTACGGACACCCCCAGAGATTAGCTTCTTTGAGGTGGTCCACCAGAGCAGTTCCATGATGAATCTCCTTGACAAGTTATTCAGTGATACACTTGTGCCACTAGTGATGTAAGTTAGAAATTTTTCAGCATGTTTCATGTTTTAGTAAAAATATTTTTCCCTGAAGTTTATCAATTGTTCCACTATCTCTGTAAGTGACTGTATCACTTACTACAATTGTGATTTTTTTTCATCTTGTCTACCATTTCCTGTGTTAGCAAGGTAGCACCAGGAACAGACATAGAAATGCTGCATTCGCTCACATCCATTCTCTAGCTGTCATGTGCAATGCACCAAAACCACAGCCCTCTATCCATAACCAGGTCCCAGAGACCTTTCAATGGTTTCCCTTGACCTCTTCACATGCCGTGGTTCGGTCCATTGAAAGCTTGTCACCCTCCATATACCACATTGTTCAATTTCACCCTATGCCATGCAAGCGTTTCACCCTCCTGTATGTTCAAGCCCAGAGCACTCAAAATACATTTCACACATCCTTTTATCTCCAGTTTGGTCTCCCCATTCTCCTTTTCCCCTGCACTATTGACACATATACCCTTTTTGTTAAACTCTCCTCACTCATTCTCCCCTTTCGTCCAGACCCATTTCAGCACACCCTCTTTAGCTCTCTCAACTACTCTCTTCTTATTACCACACCTCTCTCTTACTCTTTTATCACTTACTCGATCAAACCACCTCACACCACATTTTATTCTCAAACATTTCATTTCCAACACATCCCTCCTCCAAACATCCTCATCTGTAGCCAATACCTCACATCCATACAACATCATTGGGACTACTATTCCTTCAAACATACCCATTTTTACAATCCCAGATGACCACTCTTTCTACACATTCCTCATTGCTTCCAGAATCTTCACCCCCTCACCCACACTATAACTCTCCTCCACTCCCATAGTTCCATTTGCTGCCATCTTCACTCCATGTTATATAAAACACTTCACTTTCAGGTTTTCTCCATTCAAACTCACACCCCAACAAATGTGTCCCTCTGCCCTGCTAACTCTAATAACCTTGCTTTTATTCACATTTACTCTCAACTGCTTCCTTTCACATACTCCCAAACTCATTCGCCAACTTTTAGTGTTTCTCACTCGAATCTGCCACCAATGCTGTGTCATCAACAAACAAGAGCTGACTCATTTCCCAGGCCCCTCTCACCCCCTACAGAATGCATACTTCCCCCTCTCTCCAAAACCCTTGCATTTACCTCCCTCATCACCCCATCCAGTAAATGAATTAAACAGCTATGGTGACATCACACTCCCCTGCATCATACCAACCTTCACCTGGAATCACTCACTATCCTCTCTTCCTACTCGTAGACATGCATTACGCCCTTGAGGAAAACCTCTTTTTCCCGTAGCTTTCCTCCCACACCATATATTTGTAAGACCTTCCTTGATAGACATATGCTTTCTCTAGATCCATAAATGCCACATAGAAATCCTTCTGTTTTTTTTAAGTATTTCTCACACATTCTTTGAAGCAAACACCTGATCCACATATCCTCTACCACTGATGAAATCACATTGTTCATTCTCAGTCTGATGCTCTGTACATGCCTTCACCCTCTCAGTCATCACTCTTCCATGCAACCTACCAGGAACACTCAATAAACTTGTACCTTTGTCGCTCGAACACTCACCTTTGTCCATTTTGCCTTTATACTGTGGCACTATATATGCATTTCACCAATCCTAAGGTACCTCATCATGATCCATACTTTGGTAATCATGACTGACCAATCAACAAGACAGTTGCTCTCTTTCTTAAGAAATTCAAGTGCAATACCATCCACTTTAGCTGCTTTGCCACATTTTATCATACACAAGGCTTTCACCACCTCTTCTTTCTTCACCAAACCATTTTCAGTGACTCTCATTTTGTGTACCTCTCCAACCCTAATACCCTACATCTGCCTCTCTATCATGAAACACATTCAACAATCCTTCTAAATACTTATTCTAACTCCTCCTTACCTCATCACTACCTGATATCACTTCCCCATTTGCCTCTGTCATTGATGTTCCCATTTGTTCTTTTGTTTCTCTCACACTATTAACCTCTTTCCAAAATATCTTATTCTATCTGAAGTTGCCTGATTATTGCTCACCACAACTCTCATTTGCCCTCATTTTCAACCCCTGCACCTTCCTCTTGACTTCTTGCCGCTTTTTGTGTGATATACGAGTGTATGTTCTATTGGTACAGGACAGTTTATGCTGAATCTTTTGCAAACAGTGCAGACACCTTATCATAAAACTGTTTTTAGATACTCCCTTTACATACACACATATGAAAATTTAGTATTATCATCTTGATTTGAAACTCATCACCTGATGATATAATTTTGTATGCCATATTTCTGACTAAAATTCTCATTATAAACTAAAGAGATGCAGTGGAACATTGATGGTAATTTTGATATAAGGGAGTGTCATCTTCATCTGAGGATCCTCAGGCTGTTAATGTTAGCATGTTTTACAATACACCTTAAAAGTATGATTATACAATATTCAGTTAACCAGTTGTACACTGGTATGCCAATGACATATTTAATGGACAAGAGT
>JAUTYZ010737059.1:0-13505 GCA_032273725.1 Panulirus interruptus | reverse complement strand
TATTCTCTGCTATCAAACAACTTATTGAATTTATGTATGCTGTTTACATTAACCATATCCCCAGTCAATCTATTCCACTGTGTGTATGTGCGTGTGTGTATGTATATATGTGTATTTTGATAAGACCTTCAATGGATAACTGAAAAATGAAGAATTGCCGAGACGTCTGTCCACTAGAGTTCACTTTTACCCAGTTAATTCCTTCTATGTACGTAAGTGGACCAGCCAGACGAGGGTTGACCTTACCTGGGGTTCTCTACCTCCATTCCTCCTCCTCTAACCTTTCTACCTTTAAGGCTCCGGCCCACAAAGACCTGAGGAGTTCTGGTTAATCCCTTCTGTGATATTTATTTTTTTTTCTTTTAAGCTCCTTATGATGTTGGCAGACCAGACTGTTATGTAGAAGTGCATACTATTCACCAGAGATGGCAACGATTTATGACACTGATTTCTCTGTGCTTGATAACAGGTCTCCCTCAGCCCTGTGAGTTTCCTCAGAACTCACTAGTTTGTATGACCAGACAGACACATCAGGGTAGCCTGAATACTGCGCTGGGAAACTCACAAACACACCTAAACACACAGAAACTCTCATAATTCGTTTGATATCAAAATTTTCAGATTATCACAATTATAATCAAGAAATTTATGTCATCATTTTCATTAAAAACCCCACGACAATGACTGACAAATGCTGTCATACATAGCCATGCTGACTGAGGCAAAGATAAAGACAGTGTTGGTTTTTGTTGCCCTGTTCGACACTCTGGTGATTCTAGTTTAAGAGTTTTCCGTTGGTTGAAGCCCAAGAAAATTAAAAGAGTTTCCAAGTCTATCGATCTTGCTGAAGACTCGGCGCTTTGGTTAATAAAACGGTTTAAACTTTGTTGAACCTGTTTACGTTCATATCATCCTCTCAGATCCCCTTGGAATATTGATAGCTACTTGTGGGTTAGATCCGAAGTATCTTTAAGTTACTTAATGATTCAAACGTTTTAAAGTATGAAAACCCTTATTCATCTACTTGCAGCATCAAGGAGATATATATATATATATAGGCCTCATATCTTAAGGTTTTGACGATGTCGGTATCATTTCCATATGTATGTGAATGAGGTCCATACGAATATATTACTTTGCCCTTATTGGAAGTCAGGAATTTTTGAGAGCCATGGACGACTCTGCGACGACGAACCGGTGACCTCAAACAACTATATATAGCAACCTGCGTTAGGCCTGACCTATGGGCTCAACACACAACCTTTTGTTGACTTCTTCCCTCCAAGAAAAGAAACTTTTTTTCTCAAAACTTTTGACATGATGAGTTTTACAAGTTCCCAGTTTTCCTCTACTGCCAATTAATTTATAAATTAGCCCCTCACGAGAGGAACTGCCATCTTGTGGTGTGTACTGGAAACTGTCATTCTTGTGCAAACTAGATATCCGAAGCAGCACTGGTATACCATCCAGACCCGCCACACATCATACACAGCTACACATCACACACATATACACATGTACACTCAAAGGGCCTCACACACCCGACCTGTCCCAGTAATGACGCACCTGAGACCAGGCTGTCATTGACAAGAGCCCGTGATGGGCTTGGACATGGCGACCCTCTCTCTCTCTCTCTCTCTCTCTCTCTCTCTCTCTCTCTCTCCACACACACACACATAAACTCAAGAGACTGTATGATAGCAGAGAAAGTTTATGAGATGGAGCCCCCACGAGTGTAAAACTCCCTCCCGGTACATTACAAACAGGTAGATATAAACATCTAACTACACATACCTCTGGTCATTAAAAATTCCTCTCAATGGAGTCGAAAGTTTGAAAATATGGTCTTCAACTGGACAGATCATGGCGTCCTCAACGTTGGAAATAAGAGAAGATAAATGGTTGACATATATCGGGAGGAGGTTTGAAAACATTCCCTTTAAACCTTTCCCAGGAGGAAGGTGAGGGAAGGAATACATGAGACATGAGGGAGGAGGGAGATCCTGACATCGTCCATTAATCTTAGCTTCCCTCTAATCCATTCAATTAATATAATATATTCTTTTTTTTCATTAACGATAAAATGATGTGACAATTACACTAATCCCCCAACCTTTCCCATTTACCCCATTCCTTCCCAGATTCCGTCCCACAGTCTGACTGGCTGACGTAGGGACACACAGCATAGCTAAGGCGGTGGTACTCGTTTTCTCTCGATGTTCTCAACACGTCATGGCGGGGGTGACGGCGTTATTTCCGTCAACCACATATGACGGGTCTTTCTTGGCTGAAATGTTTAGCAAGAAGATTGATGCCATGGAATGATACACTGAAAAGTTTTAAAGAGGAATTTTGGAATAAAGCTAGATGAGGTGATTTTAAATGAATGAGGAGATAGAAGACATGACACCTCGATATCTCCATTTCACTTAAAATAGAAAGAAGCAGATTGAGGTCGATGAAATATATTGTTAATTCTAAATATAATTCTGTCTTGGCTGACATTCCGAAAGATATATGAAATAAGAGAGAAATTACAAGAGAATATTATATATTGAAATATTTACGTCATTTTTTTTTACTTAGGATAACGATTCCAGATACTTTTCTAATCACTTCGGCCGTAAAATCATTACGGTCATTGTTACTTTTGAGAATCACCATCTGATGATTTGGAGAGATTACCTCATAGAATACTCTTCTAAAGACATCAAAAATGAACTGTTTGTAGTTGCATTTCATGGCTATTCTATCTCGAACATGACAGCGGCAGGAGTCAGCATTTTGGTTACATTTGTCTATCAGTCCCTCATTTCTTTCCTCGTTAAGTCTTCATGTAAATTAGCTCAAAGGCTACTCATAAGATTTCATCAGACCTTCTGGTTAAGTTGTAAGCCGCCAGGGGACCGCATAACATACTGGGAGTGGTGCGTCCCCTGTTACGGATATGGAGAGGGGGAGTTGCTGTCCACAGATCTTCGCCTGGGGTGACGGGAGACGCGTATTTCATATATCTAAGCTCCTCTACTTTTTTTTTTTTGTCTTTTATGTGTTTTTTTCAGTCTTTTATGTTTATAATTAAAAACTTTCTTAATGAACCTAGTTAGAAGAGGGAGGGTAATCATATAGTCATGTTCAAAGTATATAGTTTTGGATTTTGTATGACTGATTTCTTTATGGCGTTTGTATGAAGAGAAGATAATGCAAATGGCAAACGATCACTGGCTCTTTTCGAGGTTGTTTATGATAGTGGAAGAGACAATATATACAGAGCTTGGTGTTAAGAAGTTTAAGAAGCAAATTACTGGCCAGGTGGAGGTTTGTCTGAAAAATCTATAACTACGAAGCGGCAAACGACGTCGGCCGCGGACTTGAGGTATAGTGTCTATGGAGTCTATCCGTAAACATGTTAATGATGATCTCAATTACTCTTGATAGATATTCCTTTCATATTAACAGTGTAGGGCTTACTGATGGGTTTGTAGTCATTCCTACTGATGAAGTCAGACTGATCTTTCTTTAAACTGTCGTTTAGATCAAGAACGTCGATACCTTTGTTGATATTCCATGTGTGTTCTAGATCTGTTAACCTTCTCTCCTGTAGACTAAATAAATTATAGTCATCCAGATGGCTCCAAGAGCATTTGTTTCTCACACCTCAAGGTTTATATCTGTTATATTTTTGTACGTTTAGATAGGTGATAAATGCTTATGATAACTATATGAATGTGATATCTCTGGATAAATGTTTTATTGCTGTCTATCTGTGAAAATGCACAAAACATATTTCATGTAATTTGCGTGACCAATAAAGTATTAGTACTACTATAATTAATATTATCATTATTACTACCATTATAATTATTATCATTATGATTATTAGTATTACTATTGCTATGATCATCATTATCATTAATCATCTTAGAAGCTTGCTGCTCTGATCTCTATTCGATCTGTCATTAATCAATTAAGGCGACCAAAACTGAACGTAAAACATTGAAGGTGGGACGTATCAGTGAAGGTGGGACGTAGCAGTGAAGGTGGGACGTAGCAGTGAAGGTGGGACGCAGCAGTGAAGGTGGGACGTAGCAGTGAAATATAAAGAATGTGGATTCCTTCTGAGACATGGATTGGAATGTGCTGCCTATAAGCCCGACATATGTTTCTTTCTTTCTGTACAATGAAGAAAAAACGGAAAAAGATAAGACAAGATGAAGTGTTTTGTGAACAGTCTTCATTCTTGAATTAACTGCAAATCTAGTCGTAAAAGATACATGTTTATTTAATGCATTTTGTTTTTAATCTCCACCTTCAGGAAGATAGAACCTAATGGTGCAGTGACAGAAGCAGAGAACATCATTAGAGGGATATTACCTAATATTGACCTGCATTTGCCACCAATCAGCATCAACTCACCTCTGACAGCAGTTACGAATATCTCGATGTATAGTACTTGTATACCTGATGCTTGCGACCAGGAAGACCTCCAGGTATCAACCTACCTTTCAGGCTAGATTTTGTCCAAGTCTCAGTAGATATATCCTAGCCAGGTTTTGACTCTTTTACCCCATGTGCCTACCTACCAAGTTAGTCTGTTGATGACTTGCATATTAGGTATTTCCATACCTTGCATTTCAATTGGTGACCTTAGTATGCTGGGTACCTCCAAATCTTTACAACAGCAGTTGACCCTTAAACTTCAGGTACCTTCCCACTTTATGGGCTGTGGTGTTGATCCTTGTACAGCAGGTACCATCTGTACACAACTTGGGCCAGATATTTACCATTGCACATCACATACTGTAACTTCATACCACGTGAGTTAGATATTGGCCCTTGAATACCAGATAATACTATACCTAGTAAGTGAAGTGCTGACACATACAACAGGAACACATGCTACATATCTGTCCTCAGAAAGTTGAATAGTTTTTATACGGATGGCATAGGGCAATGAACTTTTTTTTTTTTACATAGCTTCCTTTTTACATCCTAACAGTTTTTATTGACTCTGTCATAGGAAACATGATCACCAGTCGCATGTGACTTTATGATCTGTTATCTTTTTGTGAAGTGAGAAGAACTACTACCAAGCATATTCCCTTTGAATTCTCTGAGTCAAAAAAAATGTTGGTACAGTACTTAGGTGATGTCTAACTACCTTACGCCCATTCCCTCTAGGAACTCTCATCAAGGGGGTGGCAACGGCAAAAGAATTCCAGTTATCCCTGTCCTCACATGCCTACCTCGCATACACCATTCCATGCATCCTTCCCCCTTTTCTCTTTCTTCGGTACTTTCCCTAATGGGAATCTTAGTGATCACTGTTTAATCCCTGTTGGTTGTTAATTAAATTTCAGGCTGTTTCAAAAAGAAGTGTTATCTATCAGAAAATGAAATTACTAATTTCACCTTTAATATTACCTTTTCAATATCAGAAGGAGGTATATTGTCTAGATCTGACACTAAAATTCCTTGATTTTCATGCTTGATAGAGAAAAATTAGGAATAACATAAAAAATTGAGAAAATGTGAAGATTTTTTTTTTTCCACCAGTTACACATACATAAACTGACCCAAATCATTTTCAGTTATAAGAAAAAAAATTAATACCAATATGCATTATATGATATCACTATCTGTATAAGAAGTGAAGGATATTCTTGGAAAATTAACAAATTTGTGGTGAAATATAAAAACTTATTTTGCTAAGATTTTCATTTTGTAAATTGTGATAATGACAATACAAAATACAGTATCAGGTACATATGAATTATTTACATCTAAATCTGATGAAAAATTTGGCTTACATCCAAAATCTAAAATCTGATATCCATAGCTACATATCAGTTTTCACATCAGTCAAATGCAATCTAAATCTAGGAGGTTCTGGCCTTGGACATTCTCAATCTTACACCATTTGTGCTTAGGAACTGGTGTAGTCGAGCTGGTTGAGTCAGGTGTTTCCACCTCCTCATTAATCACTTGTACTTCTGAGGCATCATAATCATCTATGTCTTCAAACTCTCTCCCATTCTCAGGTGCTTCCAAAATGGCTTCAGTATCTGCATAAGTTGCAGACACTTCCTCTTGTCACTCATGATTACTATGGGAAGAATGAAACAATATGGAAATCATGAATACAAACATAAAAGTACTGTTTAGCTGCTTATTCTATAACCTCTGGCCTATATCAGCATAACATGGCAAGTAAAGTATAGTAGTTACATAGTAGTTAATAGACAGTTGACTGAGAAGTCGATAATATGCTAAAAACAGGAGTTAAGACACGAGTGAAATGGCTTCTTATTCAAACATATGTAAGCAAACACTACATACTGCAATGTTACATAAAGGAGCCCTCCAAAACTTTTTGGCTATATGTGCCTATGAGAGAGAAAAATTTTCTTTTTATGAATATCACAGGATAATATTGCATAATATGGAATGATGAAGAATGTGACTAAAGGGGGTGGGAGTGGGGGGCTGGAAAACCCCCCTTCTTGTAATTAGATTTATAAAAGCATTCATTTATATTACCTATAATCTGAGGGTCACATTACAGTACGTAACATTTTCTGGCCTCCGTGGCCTGGTGGCAGGATAGTTTTCTTTCTAACCTCTTTGATGCCTCCCATTTTTGATCATCTGACTATACTTTTTGTTTCTCTCTCACTTCTCCTTTGGCTTATTACCTTTGATTAACAGCCCATTGAATTCTTTATTGTTAGCAACTTTCTTAACCAGCTTAAATACCTCCTGACTTAACCACTCCATGTTGAACATTATCCTCACTGTATCCTTGACAGTATCTATCAATCTTCTTAGGTACCTCTTTCCATAGGAATTGCATTTGTCATAGTCATATCCTCCAATAGCATTTAGATGTTGTCTCTTCTTTTAGTACCCTTTCTTCTTTTGCTGGAACATGGTCTTCTTCCAGCCAAAAAATCATCAGTCATCTACATCTGTCAGTTTCATGCTGTATTAGCTCACTCTTTGTTCATTTGATGCAGACTGCCTATTGGCTAACACTTGCAGATTGATTCATCCATATCCTTAATTCATGTCTCATTTAGGACTGCATTTTTGCAATGATACATTTATCCAGGATACTCAGTGCTTTCTTAAACTTTTTGTGCAACAATCCAAAGGTTTCCCAGATTGTTCTGTCTCTAACAAAGTATATTGCAATATCAATAGCTTCATTTAGTAATTCACTACCCAGGTTCACTGTTTTCTAATCCCTTTTTCTAGCACTGGTGCTCTAGGTACAGTACTTCTTCCTCAGCCACATGATTATTGTCTAATTCCCATTGTAAAAGGGATTTTACTTATTTGATATATCTTTTGCCTTCCCATATAACCCCTAGATTTCTCTGTGCACTTTTTCTTCCCATATAACCCCTAGATTTCTCTGTGCACTTGTTATCATAGTTTTACTTTGTCACTTTGACAAAGTACTTTTTCACAGTCCCCCGGACTTTTATCTTCCAGTCATTTAATCTTTTTCTCATGAGATGCTATAGTCTCCTGAAGTTTTTTTTATTATAGATATCATAAAGATTCCAGTTGTTTCATTCCATGTGCCTTCTATAGCCATTGTAAGGAAATCCTTCAAAGCTAGAATCAATATCTAGAATTGCCAAACCTCAAAACTCCCAGTTCTTCCTCCTCATGGAGGCTATGTGAAGAACTTTGTTGAATTTAGCTCTTAGAATACATCTAATTCTCTCTGCTTTGACTGACTTTTTACTATTATTCTATTCTTGATAGAGACAGTGGTCCCTAATGATTATGCACAAAGTTCCAAAGTGTTCACAGCTTGGATCTTGTGGCTCAAACTTCAAGACTTAAAATGTTATGGTGTGAAAATGGATAGATCTGCTGTACCTGGCTTTGTTGTCAGTTAGCAATATATAATTCATAATTTTCATTATTCATTGAGCTTCTTACTGTTACTACATTCTACATTAACTTGTTTTTCTTTATCTCAATTAGTTTATATTTTATTAGTGATTGTTTTTGGATGCAGAACTCTTTGACTGTTTTACTTCCTTTTCTAAGATGTTACTCTCTTCACATCCATGTAGTGATATCCTGTAATCAGGGGTTTTCAATGTACACCACAAAGATTGGCTAGGCTTTACTTGGGATGATCCCAGGAGTCATAAGCCCTTTCTGTTTCCTTTCTTAATGGTCTGGAACAACTAATTCAACACCTAATATATTGAGGGAATAATCAAGTTGGTGAAATGATCCTAGGAGAGTCATAAGCCCTTTCTTTTTCCTTTCTTATTGGTCTGGAATAACTAATTCAGCACTCAACATGTTGAAGGAATAATCAAGATCGTGAGAGAAGCAGCAAGACACTTCCTCCTTGAAGATGGTAAATTATTGGTATTGGGGGATTCAGTTATCGGAAAATAAACTCAAAGAACATAGTTGGTCATGGAGACAGAGAAGCATAGAGATACAAGCTCTCAGACGTATATAGGAGAACTTGCTGTATCAGCACATCGTAGAACATACAAGCTCTAAGGGGGAACAATACCCCATTTTTCCTTCACCTCATCTTTACAGAAAATAGCATTGGAATAGAGCGCATCAAATGTGACACTCCAATAGGGAAAAGGTATCATATAGTACTTGATTTTGACTATGCAATGGGGGAAGACACAAGTAGGATATAAATGGAGTCACAGGACCCTAAGTGGAAGCATAGTTAAGGCAGTTATATAGAGCTGATTAAGTTCTTTGAAAATACAGACTGGGAAAGGGAGTTGTACAACAAGAGTATGGATCAGTTCTGTTGAAGGTTTTGTGACATAGATCTACTGTGAGGGGGTCAGAACATGTTTACCAAGGGACACTATGAGAGGAGGAGGAATAAAATGGAATGAGATATGGTTCAACGGGAAATGCCAAAATAGCAAGAGAGTTCAGAGATATACTGTTGAGGGGTTACAAACATCACTGTAGCCAGCTATAGAAAGCTATAGAAGAGCAAGGCATAAGTAGGAGCAAAGAGATTTTGTAAAGAGCATTGTGGACAAGGAAAAGACAACTCAGAGCTTTTTCATAAATTCATCAGCAGCAAATTATTGGTTAAAAAACAGCCAGTCAGGCTAGAGAACTCAGAGAGAACTCTCGAGGAAGTATGTGAGGAACTGAATGATAATTTCAAAAGTGTTTTCACACTTGAGGATGATACAACACCAGCATTAGTAAGGTTGGGCAGGGAAGAAGTCTTGGAAAGTATATTGATTAATAGAAATGACACAGTAAGGTTGTTAAAACGACTTGATCCATATAAGCCTTATGGGCCTGATGAAATCTTCCCATATGTGCTGAAGAATGTGTGGTGTTATTTTTCAGTAGAACACTAGAGGAGGGGATAGTTTCAAACATGTGGAAGAAGGTAAAAGTTGGGAAATCATGCTGAACTCCAGGCTAGTCTTGCTGATAAGTGTGGTTTGTAAATCACTGGAAAAGGTAATCAGAAAACAAATGAATGACAACTTGCAAAGGAGAAACTACACAAGAGGAAGACAACACACTTTCAGGGAAAGGAGGTTGTACATTTTGAATCTTCTAGACCTCTATGACAGAGTCAGCTCCATCTTAGATTGAAGAAATGGATGGATAGAATGTATGTTCCAAGACTGCCAGAAAGCCTTTGACACTGAACTCCATCACATGTTGATTAAGAAACCAGATCTACAGCTATGAATAAGGGGCACACTCCTTCACTGGGCATAAGATTATCTCTGTGACAGGGAACAAAGGATGTAGGTAAGAGGCACATTCTTGAAATAGGCTTGGGTTGCAAGGGGCATGTGGCAGGGCTTGGTCTTAGATCCACCGCTGTCCTTTGTGTTTGTAAATGGCTTGCTTGACAGACTAGACTCATACTTAAGTCTGATTGTGGATGATGCAATTGTCATGAGAGGAATAAGGAATGACAGCAGTTGCATCAGTTTACAGGGGGACCTGGACAAACTGAAAAGTTGTTTTGACAGTGGATATTGAGGTTTAATCTGTGTAAGTGTGGGGTAATGAGGATGGGTCTTGGTGAAGGAAGGACCCACTGAGAATGCTATGTAATAGGAATTAAGCTACAGGAATTGATGTGGAAAGAGGTTTAGGGGTCAAAATTTTTCATCAGAGCTCCACAACAGAAGAATTGTGAAAATAGGTAAACTGTCTTCTGGCAAATATTACAATCTTATTCAAGTTTATGGATAAGGAAATACTTGGTGAGCCATTCACAACATATATTAGACCAAGCTGGATCATGCTTTTTATGTCTGGTCACCATACCTAAGGAAGCACTGAGATATGATTGAGAGGATCTAGAGAAAAGCAACCAAGATGTTTGTTCCAGAATTAAGAAAACAGTTCAGTGGACGGCTAAGGGCTACAAGGCTGTCCACCATGGAGGAGAGAAGAGAGATGGGTGGCCTGTTAACAGCCTGTAAGTTTCTAAATCTGCTGGATGATATGGACAATGGCCAGTTCTTCAAGAGATTCAGTTCTAGAGCTGCCATGTGCCATGATCTCAGGTTGAGGAAGAAGCTGGTTATAAAGGATGTAAAGAAATACTAGTTTAGTTTTAGAGTAGTGGATGGATGCAATGGTGTAAGCAAGATGATGAATGCTAGAAGCAAAAAAAAATTGAAATTCTTCTTGGTGGCATAGAAAGTATAAGAGATGGATTCCCACAGATGTGGAACTCTTTCCATTACCACTCCTCTAACACACACACCCTCTTTTTGACCTTTGAACCCTTTCACTATAAATGCCTGATTTCTATCCCCTTAGGGTCCTCTGATTACAATCTTATTTCTTTAATTTCCATCTGGGCACATCCACCCACTACCCTCCCTTGAAACACCAACTTTGGCATTTTGGCAAAGTTCAATTGTCTTCTTTGAGCAGCTTTTATACTGAATTTCTTTAGGACCAATACTACTTCACCAGACATGGATTTTCAATTACTTCCAAGCTTAAGGTGAGCAAGGCATATGGCCCAGATAGCTTACCTCCTCAAGTACTAAGGGAATGTACCTTTGAGTTGGCTTTAATCTTTGCTCATCTAATTTGCCTCTGTCTAAACATACAAACTACACTTCTTGGAAGCATTCCTTAGTGCAGCCCATCCTTAAGAAAGGAGACCATTCTAACTCTTCCAACTTTTGATCCATACCTCACACTCTTGCAATCTGCAAAGTCTTTGAAACTTTCCCCAACTCTTACTCATTCATAGTCAATCCCATTCCATTCAGATCACCATTATAGCTTTCACTGTAAATGATCTGCTGGTGATCTTCCCTTCAATGTGATATATACTTGGTCTTCCTTTCACAGGGATTTTGGTAAATCTTTTGTCATGGCCTGCAACATCTCCAAAGCATTTGATAGAATGTGGCTTAAGTCTTTCCTTTCTAAACTTCTTTCCTTTAGATTTTCTGCTTCTCTTTGTTCTTTAATGCATAGCGCATAGTTCCCTCTCTTGTTAGTCCATTGTGTTAGCTGTAAAGGGAATTGACTTCTCGTCTTATCCTAATAACAGTTTTATCCTATAGTTTACTCTCTCTATTCTATCCATAAATGATTTTCTCTCATCAGCCTCATACCCTATTCACTCTTATGCTAATTATTCCACTCTTTGAACTTTATCTCACTTCCCTCCTTTCCTCACTCTATTAATCATTCTCTTTCTCGCACTACACAGATCTTTTTCCTTGATTTAAGACCTGTGAAGCTTCTTGGAATGGGGAAGCAGTAACCTGGTTAAATTCATTTGTGAAATAAATAGTTTTTTATTTCTTTATCTAAATCTCACTCATTTCCCTATTTTGAATTTCAAAACATAACAGTTCCATCCTACAGTAATGCAAACCATATCCCCCACTTTATCTTGGAATCCCTTCCTAATCAACATCACAAAAGCTACTTCCTAAAGGCTGTGATGTTGCATAGGTTCTGTTACTAATTCTCTTGCAAGCTGCTATCTTACATCTGCAGGGGCTTAATTCACCCCAGTACGGAGTACTGCTCACATATATAGGTTAGCTCTTTCTCCATTTCTCCCTTATCCAGAGCGGATTCAAGAGCCCTCTTGTCTCATTAATTATCCACCTGTCATCTCTCTTAAAACACTCCTTTCAGTCCATTGTTAAGTTACTGCCCTTCTGTTCTACAGGCATTATTTTGGCCATGATATTATGAGCTGTCTATATGTGTCCCTGCCACTAGGGCTTGGACCTGTGGCTTGCTTTTAGCTGCTACTTTCCATATTCTGTATGAAGACTAGCCACTTGAGAACTGACCATTATGATACCTCCTTTCCTCAAACAGTGAAGCTGTGGAATTGTCTTCCTTCTTTTGTCTCTTCCTCTTCCTATAACCTTTTTACCTTTCAGTTAGAACACCTGAAGAGCTCTGATTAATTTTTTCATCCATTTTCTCAAACCTTATTTTCCTTTTCATCTGAGATGGCCATGATTGAGGCATACTTTCGGCCATATCAAGTGGATAAATTAGAAAAAAAAAATCATACCTCCCTGTGACTTAGAGAAGTGACCCCTAAGATCCTTGCCCACCCGTTTTTCTCTGTCTAAAACCCTAGACTTCCTTTCATCCTAAAAGTATACCTTGGTACAGCCTAACCTTAAGAAAGAGTATTCTAACCCTTCTAATTATCACTCCATTGCTCTCACTTCTGCAGTCTCTAGAATTTACAAAACTTTCCTTAACTCCCACTTTTTTAAATATGTGGATTTCCATTCCCTTGTTTAAGATTACCAGTACAGACAGCTTTTGCAGTACAAGGTCCATTGGTTATCTTATCTCCTGTATGACCCACCTTTGGTCCTCCTCTCAGGGATATTGGTGGATCTTTTGTCATGACCCTTGACTTTTCAAAAGGAGCTGATAGAGTGTAGCGTAAGTCTTTGCATACTAATCTTCTTGACTTTGAACTTTTAGTTTCTTTTTGTTCTCTTATGTATAGTTTTCTTTCCAGTTTTCCATTGTAGTAGATGGTGAATGTGTGATATCTCCCATATTGCATCCATGTTAACAGTGGTGTATTCTTCTCTCCTTATGTCATCTTTCTTCTACCTTTGCTACTTATTTTTAAGCTGACAACTTTATGTATTTGAATTAACTTTCCCTCCTCTTTAATACCCTTTTTTTATTCTTGCATGGAACATAGTTCCTCTTTTAATTTGGACCTGTGTAACATCAAAGAATGAGAAAGCAATAACTTACTTAGATTCAGCAGTGCAAAAGTGCAGTTTCTACATGTACTGCATTCTATATCTCATTTGTTTCCTACTGTTCAATTTCAAGACACCATAGTTCAACCCTGCAGGAATGTAAAATTGTTGGACAAAACCAAATCCTCCTCTACATCTTGAAAACCCCTAATACTAAACATTACAAAATCTGCTTATCTAAAGCTTGGAGTGTTGTATAGTTAATTATCTTGTTTACTG
>JAUTYZ010736949.1:0-13506 GCA_032273725.1 Panulirus interruptus | reverse complement strand
CACAAACACACACATACACACACATACACACACACACACACACACACACATACACACACACACACACACAGAGATACGTATGTCTTTACAATGTAAAATACCCATTTATATGTTAAATGATGGTTCTAATTAACATTTGTATACGCATAAATACACAAATTATAACTCTATGGGGGTATGATTGGAAGCAGAGGCAATGCACGTACTTATGCCATTCACTAGAAATATCACGAAAGGCTACAGGGATAAACAGCATATCTGGAACGAAGTGAGAGGATCAAGAAGCAAAACCAGATCGAGAGAGAAAGACAAAACAATTCGACTCCTTCGGGGATCATCTTGCGTAAAGCCAATCCAATCTTTGCACAGAGGAGTTCAACACATGGATCTGAAGAGAGCAGTGCTTCATAGAAGAAGTTAGATAGTCAGTTATATATTGTTGGGTTATAGAGTGGTGGGTCTTACAAACATAAGGTAGAGTTATAAGGGGAAAAGAAATTTTAAGCTAGATGGCTCCAAATGTGGGAAACTCAAGATAGGCAAGATGATCAATGGGAAGTTTTATTATAATAGGCACAAACGCTAACCTTGGAGTGGAAACAATGGTAGAGATTAAAGTTTGAGATATGAGGCAAGGATAAAAGACAGCTACCTGGGCCAAGTAAGGGAATGTGAAAAACATCGCAGTTGTTCACTGCAATGTCATAACTAACCTCCCAATACCCAGGCAGTGGTATTTTCGTGGTTGGTGGATGCCTGCCACCAACTACTATGGTGGTTGATGATGGCATGGTTGGTGATGGTTAAATTCTGGAGGTTGTTAAGGTGTTCCAGAGGGCTATGTAGTCAGGAGAGTTGTCAATGCTGACACCAATTGTAGAGTCATGGAATAATGTGGTATACAGGGATTGACGTGCATTCAACTGAACTAAGGCATTTGAAATGGTTGAGGTAAACCATAGAGTCATCTTTGGGGCTTGGCTGTGGATGTTATGCTCTGATTTCAGTATATTATAAATGACAGCTAAATAGTGGAGTGCCAGTGAGCCAATTATTTGCTTGCTTCTGATACTTCCTCGTTGAGGCAGAACAGGCATTTATATATAAAAAGATGAAAACCTAGTCAAAAGATCTACAAAAACTTTCTTCAAAAGCAGGAAGCTGCAGCATATTGATTAGTCCTACAAAAACTATCTGCTAAAATTACCATTACATTCTTCCAGTTACTGCTGGTAAAATAAACCTTGCTCGCTGTAGATGACAAAACTTGTGTGTGTATGTAATTCAAATTACACCAATCTAATAGTCTTATTGCTTTATCTATATTAGTAAACTTTTTTCATCACTGAAATGATTGTTTCTTCATGTTTCAATCTTATATTAAATGGGAGAACAATCGAGAATGACTTGTAATGGTTTAGTGAGCTTTAAAATGAAACAAGATTTTTTAATTCATACAATAGAATGATGCAGAGATTCACGAAATTATGAACCCAAAGAATACAGCTGTAATGCACTGGATAGTCTCATAAAAAAGTGTGTCTAACTTAAATCACTTAAATACATTTTACAAATTACTTCATATGAAGCAAACCTTGTCTGTTGTAGATGTCATAGCTTATGTGCAAAAAATCAGAACTCTATGCTGCTTTCATTGTATCTTGCTGCTTCAATTATATTAGTAAAGTTGAATTTACTCATATTGCAAATGACAGTCTCTTCATAGAGAAACTGTGTGAATCACAATACTGTACAATATGCTCACCCAATTATATTAAATGAGTAGGTCAGTAAGGATGACTTGCACTTTGGTAAACTTTCAAATGAGAGAGATAATACAACATAAATTAAAAGCAGACTGCTGTGGTGTATCAGTTAGCCTGACAAAAACTGTATTCAACTTAAATCATCTTTGTACTGTTTGCTGTCTAATCATTTCAGTTAAAGTAAATTTTACACATCACAAATGATATAATTTGCATGTTGAACATTTACAGTATGCCAATTTGAATATGAATTTTGCATTATCTAAATTCTGGATTACAGTGCACTGATCTTTTTATGTTCAAATGAATTGGACATGTAAGGATGACCTACATCAGTGTTTGGTGACCTCAAATGAGAGATTTTTTTATGTGACTTAAATGATGCAAAGGTCCATAAAAGTATAAACCTCAAAAAGACATCTGGAGAATACTGACGCCTATCAAAAATTACATCACATTAAAATCAGCATCAAGTCATTGTACTAACCTTAGATGAAGCTGTTATTTGCCTTATTTTAAAATCCAATCCATCTTGCCACTGGAGCATTTCAAGATTACCGATCATCATAAAAAGTAGGAGTCAGCAAAACTGAACAAATGTTGGGATGTGAAGATTGTTACTATGTGTGTGCTATGCTACTGCAAATGCATTGGCTGTTCTGAAGTAAAGTTTACAGAAGAAAGAAAAGCCAAAACAAGCCTAGAATTTCATGAACACCTATTGTAGTATTAGGGATGTTTTTTATGCTACATGTTTTAAAGGAAAAGTGCAAGAAAATAAGGTTCTTCAACTGTTTCATAGAGTATTTTAGGTTCAGGATAAATCAGTTCTTATAATGCTAATACATCATGCGACCCACCAAAATTCATCAGTATTCATCAACCTGTAATTCCTGAGGGTAATCACACTTTCTGGTCATTGTTACATCTAATGATACCATTCTTTCTATTTTTTTGACATTTATTTCCTAAAATACATCTATTACAAAGTACATTCCAAAATACTAAAGTATGGCTACATATCTCACAAACTGTTTTTTCTTACTTAAAACAGAGCATAATAGGGCAAGAACATAATGAGGATTTGAGAATGGTGCCCATGAAGGTTAGGAATAGTTCCCTGAATTTGCCCTATTTGCTGTTCTAACCAGACATAACTAGTGCTTTTCAGGCCAGCATATCTGAGATTTTGCTTATGGTTTTCGGTACCATGTAGGCAGTACCTAACTGTTCAAAACTGAAAACTAAATATAACTGAAAAATAAAAGAGAATGCCTCTTCTTTTTACACTTCTGCAAGAACCACAACTATATGCTTGTAAAGTCTGTCATAGCTCATAGCAAATTCCTTTAAATAACTAACTGACAGATGTTGATGAGCATAAAGCAAATAACCTTTGTAATTATTCAAAGAATATTGCAAACTCAAAATGTAAGCTCTGAACTTGTAAAAAGCATGTTTTATGAGCTAGAATCTTCACTTCCCCTTTACCTTTGTAGTTTCCTACAAAGCTATCAAAGCCAAATGGATGACATTAGTAAAACAGGCAAACACATCACAAAAAAGTTACACTCATGCCAATTTACACAAAAGATGTTTTGAATGAAAACCTGTAACCTTCAAGCTGTGAGATACCCTAAGATTCCTGGGGGTTAGAAACCTCTAGCCCCCCTGCCTTCTGGTGTGGCTTATGCCTCACACCTTTCGTTAAAAACCTTTCAGTAGTTGTGGCCTTCAGCTCGATCCAGGTCCCCCCTCTCCTACCACCAATCAGCAACCTCCATTCAGTGATGATATCTTCCCTCCAGCTGATTCACCAGTCACGCTGATCACCTCATAATTCTTGGAACATGGACATCACTCTGATGGTGATTGGCACATATGCCCCGTTCATTTTTTATGGTTCACTGTGACTGGGCTGTGTACGTTAACAATTCTTGAATCAGTTACCTCTGCCTCAAGATGAAATATATGGCCATTAATGTTTGTAGTGGCTTTCCATACATTGTTACTAGATGCTACAGCCTACTTATTTTTCCATACACTGGTCATTATATATGGAGATATCAGGGAGGGCTGTATGAGATCTCCATGCTTATGTTATAATTTGTGGAGCTATGACACTCCTGCAAGATAACAGATAGTAGTGTTGAAAACACTCAGTAATCAATCATATTTGTTTATGACAAAAACTCTTCCAAAAATTTCACATTCGCCTGAGATTCATACTGGTGTACCTCAAATGCCTGGCAGCAAAGCAGCATAAGTTAAAGGGCACATAGCAGAAAAACAGTGTTTTACCTGGATGAATTGTTTATCATTTCATCTAGATATCTTTTAAGAATACAGTATAGGTTTTTGTGGTTGTTTGAGGGTTGGTGGTTGGTTATGGAGTAGTTTGAGTGGGGAAGTCTAGTGCTGTTGCAGAATGTATCCTAAGGCTGTCCTCAGTAGGAAAATTGTGTAGTACATGTTCAGTCACTTCACTATGAATGATGTATCTAAGGCATGAGGAGCCTCATATGATGAATTGGTGTTTGTAATGCTAGAGATGAGTGGAATCCAAAACAAAAATTACGAAGCAAAGTCATGCATGTCTGGGAAGCGTAGTTTCAGATGGGTGTATTTTTGGTGGAAAGGAGTTTAAGGTTAGATGGGTAAATGTGGCAGTGTGATGTCATAGACAGGTTGCAAAGATACAGCTTTAATGGGTGATTACAGCAGTGTTTTTGAGTTGTTTTGTCACTCCACCCTTTAGGTAGGATGTGATACAGTTACATTTTTTGTGTGTATTAAGCAAGACTGTTTTTTTTTGTTGTGTTTGCTTATCTCACTGATGTCATCCATATGGCTTCAAGAGTTTTATAGGAAAACTACAAAGGTAAAGGGCATGTGAGGAATTTGCTTCAAAATGTTTGTGAATATCTATTTCTATTTGTATGAAATTTACACTTCAGTTTTTAAATATATTTGTAGCAGTTTAAATTTTTCCTATGTTTAACGTGTATCAAATTAGAATACTTATCTCTTAACCCTTAAAGTACTGTCCATGTATATACATGTAAACATTTTGTCATGAAAGAACATAGTTTGTACAGGTATATTTTCAAATTTCCCATCCATCTTTGAGTGGGCCAGTGTTTTCTAGTAACATATAGTAAATGGATACCATATATTATTCATAACTCTAATTAGCCCATAGAAAAACCAACAAACCTCAGTTACCCACAGATAGTGATGGCAGGAAAATATTGTGCATTTCCACTAGGGCAGTCCCTTGTTATTGCATAGCATAAACAGACAAGCTATTGTAGGGTTTAGACAATGAAAACAGCCAACTATCTTACATGGACACATCAGGAGACCATGAAGAGTGAGTCTGAATATATCAAAGGAAGACTTAGTCCCCAAGCACAGCAAGAAGTAGGATCATGTGCTGGAGTTACACACTTGGTTTTAATGGCAGTGACAAGTGAAGATATAAATGTCCTAGAACCACGCTGAGATTTATATGTCTAAGAAACACTGGTTTTATATGGCTATGGCTGTTCAAATGATTTAAAATATCTTTTTCTTTATAATTCAAAATTCAGCTAATGTCATCCATCGTGGTGAGACATGTTTATTACCCTGGACAGGTTTATGAAGAAATCACAGCGAGTTTTCATATGTATCCCTTATTACAGAAGTATTATTGCTTTGGGCATGTAAATAACCTTGACTGTCTTGAACAAAACAAATTGTAAATATAATCAGATATAATAATCTTACAATCATGATTACAGAATTATATACAATATGAAAACTAGTACTCTTGCTTATGTGATAAATGTTAGGTAATGCACATTCACTGAAAAAACAAATTTATATGGTTACATTCTATCTTTTAACAATTAATTCTCAGCACTGTTCTAACAATCTAAAGCTACTATCAAACACTTGTATGTCTACAATTTCAATTACTGATAGGAAGGACAAAACCTAAACACACAACCAAGATACATCACAATGTCATTACTGTGTGACAAAATTCTAATTCAAATAAGAAATGCATTTGACTATTCTGAAAAGAAAGCTACCTCATTCTTCAGTTTACAGATACAGAGGAAAGGACATTTCATATTTGCTATTACTAAAAAGCAGCATGTTCATAGAGTATCTGTGTTTAAAATCTATGTTAACCTAAATCAATACAGCTTTGGAAAAGTGATATTACTCTAGGGAGCTAATAATTCTAACAAAAGTTTTTTCTCATCTGAAGTGACATCAGGGTGCCAAAAGTCAATCATCAAAACAGCCCTTGGACTGGCTTGTAATGAACTAGACTGATTCGTAAATGCTGCCGAGTGCTCAAAAGAGTCATCAAAGATTACTGTCTCCCTTTCTTTCCATTTGTACTGAGTTCCTGCAACTTCTAGCCAGCAACCGTCTGGAATAAGTAGTCCTGAAATAGATAGAGTTAAGGATGTTGTTATACTCTGTATGCTTAAATTATTGCAAGGTTGAACTGAGATGTCTTAAAATTGAATGGTTAGAAACGAGTGATATGTAGTAAAAGATATTGGTAGAACTTGCATTTTGGCACTGTTGAATGTAACCAGGTTTCTGCTTACCCATTCTGCAGTGTTACACAGATCCAAATTAAGAAAGCAAATGTGTTTAGTGCAAGTATTGGAGCATAAATTGTAGGCAAAGTGAAGTGATGTAGAGTGGAATCATGGTTGGAAGATAAAGACAGAGAGAAGAATCCTGAGGGACACTCTCTTGATAGGGTAAGAGAGGAATGTTGCTCCATCAGTGACTACCACAATGGAACAACTGGAAGGAGAACTGTGATTAGAGAACAGAGAGAAGAAAAGCCAAAAGAGGAAGTTTGATTAGCAAAAATGTGTGGGAGATCCTCTTAAATCCTTTAGAGATATTGAGAGCCATAACAAAATATCAACTGAGAGGAAAACCAAAGGTTGGTCACATGTAAGGGGAGGATCACCTTACACCATAAAATCCAAACTGGTGATCTGAGAGAAGGAAATGAAATTTTAAGTCCTTAGGAAAGCAAGAGTTAAGGAGTTTTTCAAAAAGTTTGAAGATGGCAAAAGTGAAAGCAATGGGACAACAGAAGGGTTGGAGTAGCCTGATTTCTTAGGGGTGGGCTGAATCAAGGTATTATTTCAAGATGAAAGGAATATTAGAGTTTTTAGAGAGGGGAAAAAACAGGTGATCAGAGACTGGAGCAAGCTTAAGAGACACTCTCCTTTAAGAAATGAGGTATGCCATCCATACCATATGCCTTGTTAACCTGTAGTTGAGAGATAATTGAGAAGACATGCAGGGGGAACATATTGGAGAGGGCCTAAGTTCAACAGAAGGAGGTGGCGTGGGAGAACCAAAAGTGGAATCATCAAAAGCAGAGTTAGAGGAAAATAAGATGTCTAAAAGAGAAGCTTTATCAGCATTATTGTTAGCTAGACATTGATCAGGTTGGAAATGAAGAGAGAAGGTTGACTTGGGGTTGTTGGAGATATGCTAAGCACAATCTTGATGAAACACTCATTTCCTAGAATGCACAGCACAGTTCTTGAAGTGTTGTTCTAATATAACTAATCTTTACGAGTTCATATTATGTTTAAAAGCTGATATGATGCATTAATCATAATCTTGTAATTCAACTAAATTATGGACCTGAAAATAAGATGATGTAATACTAAAACAAAATCACTCCTTTACTCCTTGAGTTGCTATATGTATCATTAACCTAATTTTATAAAAAGAATATCTTACTAACTTCTCATAACAGGAAAATGAAATATAAAAATGGGGTAATATTTCAATTTAGGGTCACCATAAATGTAACTTATGGATTCATAACAATTAGCAGAAGTGATTTAGAAGGACACTCATTAGGTATAATGACATTTGATAATCCTATTATAGCGAATACGATAATAGTGGGGAGGGCTGTAAAGATCTAGTAATAGTATGGCAAAACACTACTAAAAATCAGCAGAACCCTAGCAGTTGTGATTTACCTTAAATTTTCAGTGATACAGTCGAATTATACCAATGTTAACCTTTTAAAGGGCATGACCACTTTCATTTTCACCATTCAAAACAATGTGAACTGAGTATCTCTTGTGGGATACTCACCTACTAATTACTAGTGTCTGTTGCATCTTGCTATATCGTGAAGAATGTATGGTATTATTTACTTTACTTGCACCAACTTAATAGCAAATTTTAAGCAAACCTTAACAAGATTTAACGGAAATATTGAAAAGTATATAAACATACTGAGTTTTCATTGTAAAATTATACTAAGTCCAGCAAGAGTTGCTGGAATAGAGTAGCCATACTGAACTGCAAGGAAAGTACTGTGTAAAAACAGTCAAACCAATCACCCTTATATAATCCCCAACCCTAAGCCTACTCAGTGTGACTCAGAGATGGATGATAATTCAAAATTATTGAATGAAAAGGGTGGCCACTGTCTGGCAATCTTTAAATATGGCTTCTTTCCTCTGACACTCCAAAAGGAGATTTTTTAGTTCAATTTATGCAGAGAAAACTTTGTATTTGTATATCATTATTTTCCTTTTCCTCAACTACTTTGTTGTTTTTTTATACTTCCGGCAACTTTCTTCTATTAAACATGTCAAAATTTTTTTAATAACATGGTGCAACTATAGTGAACAATTACCAAATGTGCAATGGAGGTGGCTGATGTTCAGTGGAAGTGGTTGATCTACACTAGACATAGCTGAATGGAAGCAAATGCATTCAGTGCATAAACTTCTCTGGAATGAGATGGAAACTGGTGACCATAACAGTCACATATTTTTTTATACACATCAGAAATAAGGTAAATTTCAACTTCTAGGGGAAATTAGATAAGGCTTTCATAGACTCTGTTGATTCCTTTGAGCTTCACCAACTTTAACATGAATTTGCCCCATATTTTCCATATTCTTCATAGCTCTCTCTGCTATCATTTTATATATAAACTCAGAATTATCTATTGTCATTACACATCAGCACCCTTCTAAATCACTTCTACCAAGTGTTATGGGTCCAGTGATGTGTTTTTTTGTGTTATTTCTGTGGTGCCTCTTAAGTAAATAATTACCAAAAATGTTTTGTCAAATATAATACTGATGAAATATTAGAACTAATTACCTAAATGACACCTCAGTCTTACATTGCTGGGACCATGATGAGCCTTGATATAAGAGTCTGGGTAAAGGATAGAAAAGCAAACATTTCCAAAAACACAGTCTTTCATAATTGATGGAAGTGCACCCAGAATTCCTGCAACATTTGGACATCTCTGACAATTAGATTCATTCGGAATTCCTTGATCAATGAATGGAAAAATACACCAATGACCCATATTAATATCATTCAGTTTCCAGCCCCAGCTGTCCCCATTCTTGAGAGCATCAAAGACGAGCTTAAATTCATTCATGATAATTGAGAAATTCAGCTTCAGAAGCTCAAGTTCCATTTTGAACACATCAAAGTCATTCCAGTATGGGTTAGCAGCAAGGTTCATGTAAAATATAGTTGGTTTCTGGAATTCTGTATAAGGCAACTTTTTTTCTTTCTTGAAATGTTCACCAGCCAATTCTGATGTTGCTGATGTGCTAATCCCTTGTAACTTCCTGATAGCATCTTCTAATCGCTTAGATGCAAAGTCGGATTTATTTGGTTTTAAGTTGTTCCATTTTGTAATAATCTGATCTTTGAGTACTTCATATTTGCTGCATCGTACACATTCTGGATTTTTACATACTTCACTTTCAGAATGATCATGAGAGGGTAATAGATAAAACACTTTCTTAAGCATGTGGATAAGTATGATTTTCAAAGGCAAATTGGTGTACTTCTTGTAAAAGAATAAGAGCAATAAGGCTGCAACAGAAGTTCCCATTATAAGAGAATGTAAAAGAGGAAGGGCGGGGTCCGGTAGTCCAGCCAGGAACGCAGAGCAACATTCTTTGATACCCATTGGAAATTATGTGAATCCTGGACTTCAACTACTGGCTCAGCCTCATAAAACTGCTACTATCACCACAGCACAACTTTCCTCTCTTCTTTCGTATATCTATGCAATTTACTCCGAGTCTATTTACGTCCGAGTGTTATAAATGTCCTTTAAGGTTCATCGAGTTCAGGACTGCCAACACAAACGCCCTTCTCTCAATTTCGTTTACCAGAGTTTATTTACCTTTGGGTTGACTGCTAATCCGGATTCGTCTTGCATTTAAAAACCGTACTCTTTTTTTTTTTTAAGTGTTTCTATCTGTTTCATAATCTCATCGAGGAAATTACCAGTAGACATTGAAACTGTTGATTAAGTTTTTTGGCATGTGTAAAGTGTCTAATATTGTGAACGTGACTGTATATATTTTCCCAAATATCAAGCGCCCTTCAGTATTCTTTGTACCCAAATATCAAGCACTCTTGGGAATTCTTTGCGTTATCTCTATTGTAATTTGTATTGAAGATTCAGTGACACTTATGTGACATAGATGTTTATCCTAATGAGTTAATGACATATGTAGTTAAAGTGATTCGCTTTTGAACAAGACTTCGTGATAATTATTGTTTTCAACAATTTTCTTTTGTATAAAAATACATATGTCTTGGTTATAAATCTTGCGATATTTATCAATAGATATTTTTCAGGTCTGAAAAAAGTTATCAATAGTTTTGAATGTGTGTGCATTGTAGTGTGATTATAGGTCACCATTGATACTTAACAACATGTTCAGCAACTTAGAATAAGGCTACAAGACTTGATTCATTTGAACGGAAGGAGTATTATTAAAGTTAACATTTGAAAATTATAAGACTAATGATAGAATAGGACTATGCTAGATGAGATTTCATTACGGAGTGAATAGTCCCTAAGTGCTTATCGCTAGCAAATTTTAATGCCCATCTTTTTCGTGCGCTTCTTTTAGTTTGCCCACGCTGGTTGGTGCCAATGCTGGATGGAACGCTGGCAAATCAACAAGGGAAAGGAGTACATCCTGCTGTAAAACGCGAAAGCACATGCAGGGGTTGGGAGAGGCAGTGATTTAAGACAAAGATGTGTGTGTGTAAGCTAATCATTTAAACTGAAAAATTACAAGGGAGTGACATTAGGAAGATTGACTTATCATCCCTGGTTTCTCACGTAATCTGACGTTATTGGCCGTACTTCAACGGGAATTGAGATGGAGGTTGGAGGGGTTTTAACGTATGAGGGCAGTAACTTCTTTCGTCAGAGACTGATTTTAGCAACTCTGAGTGGGAAGCCTGTCAGGATCCGAAACATTAGGGCCACATCGGAAGAGCCAGGACTTTCAGGTAAGAGGGTTTAAAGGTACAGTTTAGTGGCACCACAGAAATGATGGATTTATGAAGAACACATGTCATTGAATTTGCACGTAATATAAGTGATTTAAACCGGGGAATATGATTTAGAGCATTATTTTTTCCTGTATAAAGAGCGGTAGAAGGGCTGTGATCAGGTTAAAAGGGAAAAGTCAGAGAAATTATGGTATAAATTAAATTAACCCATGAAAACACCTAACTACACCCAATGATAGAATTCACCTTTTCTTTGTCCCCATCTAACTGTTGCTCAATATATTGGTTGCTTGTTGTTTGAAGAATTAAAAACACTCGGCGAACACGCCTTCCAGCAACTGGATGCAAACATAATGGTGACTCTATTTTTTAAATAACGTCCAAGATATAGTCAATTTAAGCTGCTAAGGGAAGTTGTTTAAGGGTTTAAAGGTCCTGTTGATTTCTAAAAGTGTTACACATGTTTTAACCCACATTTTTCTGAATACCCATAGCCCTGTCTACTATCATTATTTATTACGGAAGGAAAAAGTAATGCTTTAATTCATTCTCACTGATCTGAATTGTTTTTACTATGTGTAAGGAGTTTAATGGCACGTTTTTTCTAAATCCTTCTATCCTTCAAGTTTTTCTATTGGTGCCCCTAAACTGGACCTTTAGTAGTAAAGGTTAAGGATAATTGATAATCATTTTGTTTAGCCACTCTACGAAACTAGCTGTGGGAAAAGGCCACTTTTGTTCAGTATTGGTAGTTTAGCATGTAGATATTAGAATGAAACTGACTGTGTAATTTGGTTACTTTGCCAACTATTGGCTTTGAATATTGAGTGATTTTATTCTGCAATGCTCTTGCAGTGTTTAGAGAATACAATAACATGCACAGCAGTATTTAGATCTTTGTGATTTATTGAACAACTTTGAAAAAGGCATTAGTAATGAGGGTTATGTATATTAAAGAAAATTTGGGGTTAATCGATGTAAGAGTTGGTAATACATATGTGAAATAGTAAAAGACCTATAAAAAACTTACCTCACTTCACTTAGTAGCTGAACTGAATTGGACCTTACTTCACCTAATAGCTGGACTAAATTGGAAAAATATACCAATATTAATTTGATCTGCTGCTTGGGTTCACATGCCACTCCATCTGTTACCAAGCCCCACAAACCTAACCATTTCATATACCCTGTTTTAACCCACTGACAGCTCATCATGGTTCCATTTGCTGCCATGTCCTCTCCTAGGTATCTAAAACACTTCACTTCCTCCAATTTTTCTTGATTCAAACTCACACGCCAACTTGTATTATATATGAAAAGTGTTAAAAGCAAATTATTTGGGTGACCTTAAGAGGTTCATTGTAAGTTGTGGGTCATCATAAGGGAGGATAATATGGTGGTCGAAGCAAAACACAGGTCTGTTAGCAAAGATTTAGTTTAGCCATAAAATATTGAAAATCTGAAATCACATGCTGGAAACTGCTGAATCTGACATTGCAACATTTTTTTTTGTAAAATAAGGAAGAATATCTGGTAATACTGAAGTTTCCTTCATTATTACCAACTTAATTTTACATTTTCTATGTTTACAGAGTATGAAGCCAGCTTCATTCGTCTCATTGACAGTATCAGTAATGGCAGCTGCATTGATGTGAATGAAACTGGCACAGCAATACTTTACAGACCTGGTGTTTTGGATGGAGGACGTCTGGAGCACAACTGCTCCAACCAGCGTGGAATAGGGTATCTTTTGGTTAACAGTGTTGCATTATTCTGTATATTTTCTTTCCTCATAGATATTTTATGCATGTCTATTTATTTTATCTCTTCGTAGATATTTTGTGCATGTTTGTTTATTTTCTCTCCTCTTAGATATATTAGTTAGGACCTTTCAACTCTCAGTATTTCCAACAAGGAAGTGCTTGCCTTCACTCACCCTTCACAAAGCATTTGATTGTGATCATGGTGGCTCATTTGTTTTGGGCTTGCCCTCACTAAATATGCAACTACCAGTAGACTGAAGTCATCTACTTACTCACTCCAGTCCTACTAAAGCTCACCATTCTCTTGGATCATGTGCCCTTTATTTCATTTTGCATTTATCATTTAGTTTATATTTTTAGATAACCACTTAACAGAGTATCCTCTCAAACCATACAATTAAACAATTGGACACTCATCCTAGACTCAAAGGATGCTTACTAGCACATTCCAATACATCTCAGAATGAAGGAAGTTTTGGCATTCATTATTGGTGTGAACCTGGCGGTTCAAGGTGCTGCCATTCTTTTTATGCATTAGTCCATATTTTTTCAGAGTAATTTCAGCCATGCTTCCAAAAACTAATGTACTTCAAAGGTATAGTTCTGATTTATCTCAATGATAT